>QQSS02176377.1:0-14924 GCA_003687565.2 Craspedacusta sowerbii | reverse complement strand
ACACACACACACACACACACACACACACACACACACACACACACACACACACACACACACACACACTCACACACACAGACAAACAAACAAACGGCCACTTATGGTACTTCTGCAGTGCAATCTGGGGAGCGTTTTTGATAGGAAGCAACAATAGCAAGTTTTTTTCAATTAGTTTGCGATCTCGTCGCTGTTAATATATATCCTCACGGAAAATTGGAATCCGAACTTGAAACACGCAACCTATCATCCGCAGGCTTGCTGTTAGCTACCATACCAGCCATCAGAACTTCAAAATGCAACAATCTGACAACACAATCCACGCACACAGACACACAACATCCACGCACACACACAAACACACAGACACGCACACACACACACACACACACACACACACACACAGAAACGCACACACACACTCACACACACATATACACACATACGCGGACACAGAAGTTACAAACACCAAAACACACACAAGCAGACCCGAAGCAGAGTCATGCTGTCCAAGTCTACTAAATGCCATTACAATGCAGACCTACATAAAAATGAGCAAAGAACTTCTTCGCTTCGCCAAACCTGTTAACTATCTCTCCCTTTCGCTCTCGGTCGATCATGGAGAGTAGGGTCTCCCTCAGGCAGTCCTGAATCACAGTATGTCGCACAACCTACACAGAGGGACTACGAAGTCTGATGACGCCAGAAATCAAACAGGTCTACCTAGGTTTTCATCATGAGCAATGATTTGCGTCACGGAATAAAGACACATTTCATGGAAAATTTGTTTCGTCAAGGGAAAATATATTTCGCCATGTTTGCGTGAACGGATGGTTCGCTAGCGAGCAAGGAGAGGGAGAGGGAGAAAGAGCGTGCGTTTGTTTATGTGTGTGAGAGGGAGAGAGACAGAGGGAGAGGGAGGGTGAGAGTGAGAGGGCGAGATGGAGAGGGAGAGAGAGAAAGACAAACCCACGCATATCTCCAGAGTTAGTAGCTCGTCGAGTTCTGCGCAGCTACTGAGCAAGCAAGATCTAACTTTTTACATTGCGATACTCAGAAATTTAAATTTCTCTCTCCATCTTCATCTGAACGTGTTAGCAGCTTACTCAATGATGACAAGTTCTTGTGCTCGCACGGCTTGCTAACCTGTCGGGCTATTTTTCATAAGGCTGCGCGATCAGCGACGCCAATCTGACAAGCCGTGCCATCCCGTGACGTTGGTCCTTCTCGCAAGAGAAGTTTAGGTGGCAGTCTATTCCACCCATCCAACACGCACGACCAAACCGGCCACACAGGTAACGAACCAACTAGAGTCATCGTCGGGTATAAAAACTTCACGCTTATGCGAACATCAATCCAACAAAAACGCCTGTCCGCTCACTAAAATCTTACTATTAACGCCGGGTAACTCAAGCTTTGCATTAATCCAACAAGAACAAAGACTGTCACCTTACTACACGTAAATCACAGCTGTCCGTTACGTACCAGATCCCTGAATAGTATAAGCCCAAGGTCATACACAGTTTCGACGCTGTTCTGCTCAACGTAGGCTCGGTCCTGGAACAAAAAGCCCATGGCACAGAAGTTTATTGCTATTCTATTAGTTATTGAACCACAAAATACACACACACAAGGACATACCCACACCCACACATTTTTCTACCTGAAGTGGATTCCTTACACCTAGTTTTGATCAATATAAGACACGATTTGCTATGAACAAAAAGAAAAGCTACAAAAAGGGTGTCAGAAAAATTTCCAATAATCTACCTAGGTTTACTTGCACATCCCTATATAGAAACGCAGATCTTGTAAACAGCAGCAAAAAAAAAAGGGAGACACCTAATCTCACTCAATTAAGAATACAAATCTTTAGACGTTAACCAAGTTTTATCTTTACAATATCAAGACCAGGAGCATTTTAAGTTGGGACTTTGGACCAACGCATTTTAATATTAAGTTTCTCAAAACATTAGCTTAAACCCGTTCGAAAGCAAAAGCATGCTTATCCACTTATTTCCGACAAAACCAATACCCACACTTCAGATAACTGGGCAATAATGAGGGCGAAGCGCGAAGAAAAATGTGCCCTGGTAAGGGATATGTAAACTTTACACTAACTGGCATAGGCGATGCCCAATCACACTTAATAATTCTGACATCAAAATGAAATTCAAAGCCAAGTGGAAATAGCACTGCAACAAATCATAGTAGACACAGTTAAGCTGAGTATCAAACATCCGCCGCAGTCACACTTTCTGATTCTATCTTCGGGGTGGCCACCCAGAGGAGCCTATAGATATTTATTATTTATTATTCATGTCCGGGATAGGTTGCACTTACCATGGTCCGAGCTATTTATTGCGCAAGGCTCTTAAAGCCGCACTTTCTCTACTGTCTACAGACTCCTTCCAAAACCATCATTGCAATCATAAAGTAAATAATTATTTAAGAAAGAGCTCAGCAAGAAAGAACAGACGCCATTGAAACAGTTTTTCAAATCACGTTCCACCTAGAAACTCCTTCCTATCTATCAGTGCACACGTTTGGCAACATTTGCATCCCAACAGTGACATATGCTATTAAGGCCGGTACAAATTATTTACTAAAAAACGTGGGGAATAAAGCCTTTCAGAACACAGAAGGGCACATCATCCACACAGACATGGCATGTCCAGACTAGAAACATTGCAGATTGAGCGCCATACCATGTACATAAGGATGTCCCTTATCATAACCATAGCAATTTGATGATCATTCCATGAAATGTTCAGGGTGTCCAGAAAACTGTTCTGAATGTTGGCTAGCACATCTCCACGGACCTAGAGAATCAAACAACCCAGAACAAGAAATAAAAAATATACTAATATAAAAATGATGGCCATGATAACAAATGAACATTTAACAAAGTGTTTGTGTCAAACTGATTGACGCGCCGCATACGAAGGTGCCACAAATAAATCAGCCACAAATTCCCAAATTCTAACCACTTAAATCACCTTAAAATCATGCACAGCGTACTTAAACATATGCCTTAAATCATTTAGCAATCACTTATCAAGGAAACAATGAAAGGAATAACAAATAATTACCCCAGGCATTCAAAGCTTAAGGAATTACTATCAATTTTAATCAATGTTAAACTCAGTTGAGATTGCTCGCAAATTAATTGGCAACATCACTGAGCTTCTTTCTTCATATGTTGTGCTAGTCTGTTTTTTGCGCTTATGCAAGTTTGCTTATGCCACTTAATGCATGTTGACATAGCAGTCACATTTAAAATACTGCTTATAGGTACGGCATCATCAAATTATAAGGCTAACCAATGTCACCTTTGCAACAATCATAGAACATGCAGTTACAAGGAAAGTACAGAAAAAGGCTGTCATCATAAATCTCTGAAACCATCAAACCATTGGACTCCATAGGCAGACATGTAAGAGCACATTTATTTCTTAGTAAATGTGGTTGAATCAGCTAAGAGCTACACCACAACACACAGAAAGTTCTTGGTTTCATTCCAGAAAACCATCTGGGCATCCAATAAGAGCAGAATTCAAACATCAACTTAATCCAACCATCAAACATCACAAAACAACAGACAGAATATGATTCAATTAAATTCGAATGGGAAGTCACTATAAGAATACCATCAATAGCATTATATTTTTACATCAAAAGGTGCAAGAAAAAGTCTTAATCAAAGGTATTTTAAAATCAAAGAGTTCATACGGACTAGAACAAGGGAACATGGGTTAAGTAGTTCAAGGCAAAAAACAGAATAGCAGACTATAACCAATACCTTGCCAGTTAGGTGGTCTGCAACAACTTGTTTCACCCCACTGTATAATCGCTCACCATGCTTATGTAAAACCATGGTATATGCATTTCTAGAAGAAATAAAAAATTTTCTCTTCAATTTGTAAGGGAGAAGTTGGCAGAAATCACAAGCATTGGCACCGACAAACTGTGAAAGTGAAAAATTTAAGTTACATATGAAGTTCCAACTATAGTCTAGCTATGATGAGTTCTCCATAGCTTCAGTTACAGAAAATCAACTTACTTGCTAATCTAATAAAACTGAAGCACAACAACTAGTTATACTACATGCCAAGCTGTTAATATTGGTGAAGCTCCTACTTATATTCCACCACGTTTATTATGGCAAAGCTAAAAATCAATTCATAATTACCGAAATGACTATAGCTAAAATCTCTAATACATAATACAATACCTGTACAACTCTTCAAAGCTCAAACCACCATTATTCTTTTGCTGTATTTCTTGAATAGCATTTTTGAGCAAATTCCATATCTCTGCAACATACCGCTCATCCATAGTCATCTGAAAATAGAAACAAATCAATATCAGGAAAAAGTCCACTATGCTTACACACACTCACTATCTGTGCTAATTCCTACTATAAAAAATGACATGTTACAAGGATGACATATGCATGGTGAAATAAATATTCACATCGAGGTCTTGAATCTAGCCAATGATATGAACTTACAGGAAATGCTCGGATCCTCATCTTGTTTGCTCCTTCACGCTTTTTAGTAGACATTTTACAATGATCTTTATAAGAAAATCACTTCGTGTCACTAATATGCAAACAGAAAGACTATTTACAAGAAAGTGTCCAGGATGAAAAACGTTCAGATTACGATAACGTTAAGACAAATGGTGAAAGGAAAACAAAAGCAGCAGCGAACACCAAGCTCTAATAAAAGAAAGGAGGAAGACTACCTGCTCCCATATTGTGTTACTTGATCTTTGCTTATTCATGTATTTTTAAGCACTCAGAAAACTTTAAAAACCTTGTTAAAAATGTGATTATTTTGACATATAGATTGAATCATTCATTTCTGGAGAAATAACTGCAGGCAGTTAACAAACAAAATTTAACAGCAATCAAAATCTCTAGACTTTCTCTGCCTGCCCAGTACTTCAGTCTTTCATACAACTTCAGGCCATAGCTAAGTGTCTAGGACCCATGCAAACTGGGATAAAGCTCATGAAACATGACAAAATACTTTAGAAATTGCTCTCTCAATTAAGATTTTATTTTGAAAGATAAATGAAATTATTTTCATGAGAAAGCACTGCAGGTGTTCTTGCAAGTATCTTATACAACCTTAGGTTATAGCACAAGTGCCGTGGACCCAAACGATCTAGGATGAAGCAAAAATGAAAAATAGCAAAATAGATGATCCATATGTTGTCAAGTCCAAAGTTAATCCTGAGAACACAACCTTTACATTTTTTGCTCAAAACTATCATTTCAAAAGAGATCTATGCATAGATCAAACTAAGGAACCTGCAAAAAGAGAAAAGCTTCATTTACCCCAAAGTAATAACATCCTGTGCCCCTGCCAGGAACTAATAAAACAACACGCCCAGACAATAGAAAACCCATCTAATGATTTAAATTAACCTACAAACACGAAGATGTATTGATTCCTAAAATGCTCATGAATGTTATGACTTAAATGGGTAAGTTTTCATATAATCGAGAACTAATTCTGCTTCGCTTTGATTGACTAGAGTTTTGTTTCACTACTCAAGCAGTAGATTTACAAATGCTTGCTCCAGGGACACACCGGGATTGTCATTATAGATCATTCAGAAATTATGGCCATACTCAAATCGGATTCATGAAAATGGTTGGATAGCCATCCTGCCATAATAACCCGGAGGTGGAAAACTGGGAGAGCTGAATCGGGATCAAATATTATTAATATAGAGTGATCCTTAAGCAAAACCATCACACTTTATAGTTTTATATTACATTGGAAATCAATAGAGTAAAATTTTCTAGCACAAGGCAAAAATGCTCGCCAGATTCATTTTCTATTTGTTTGGCCATAAAGCATTTTTTAATAACCTGTAACTCATCAATGGTAATAATCGTATCTAAAAAACTTCTTCTTATGAAGAGGAGAAGAACTTAATCTGACAGTGTTGCATACAGCAGGACCAGCATCCTTTTATCAAGGAACCTGGTTCAAGCATAATTTGGCAAGTTGTTGAAAATTGGATTTTATTTGTTAGTGAACAGTGTTACTTAGGTTCTTACAACCTTTTTATGAGAACTCACTGAGGTCGGGAGAAATATTTAAAATATTAAAATTACACAATCAAAATTTTAGTTTCACATAAAATGTGAAGCACTGACAAAAAAACATTTTTGAATCTCTAATAAAACCGATAAAAAAAAGAAAGGTTTCTCTCGCATGCACAATGTCATATACAAAATGAAGCTCTATCAAATTAGGTCTCTGTATTTTATTAACCGGGATAGCCTGATCAGTGGGAACTAGATTGTTTGCCATATTTCTGTGCAACTCGCAAAACTTGCGTTCAGGGAACAAGATGTCTACCTGCACCTGTCTGATGAGATTGGAGCACGTTCAGCATACGATTCCAAAACCGCGACTGACTTGAGTAACAGCGAGACGATCTAAGACTTCCCACCCAGCCAAAAAAACTCTAAAAAATATCAGCAAAATGACCTAATTGTCATTTAGAGAGTAAGCAGACAACCATTAAGTCGTCAGGCCAAAGCAAGTCCGTCAACAGCACATTCACAGCTATTGCTGGCGTATCGAAACGATAACCTGCATCATACATATTGCCACTAAAGGGAAGGAGTAGCCAACAAATTGCGCCAATATTAAGAAGAAAAGCGAATCTTCTCAACTTGAAGAGCATGTTTCCACAAACGATTCCTACGTTCAACTGAAAACGTGAAGTAAACCGAAACCAAGCTGTAAACACTTGTTGCGCGATCTGCTGAGTTTTCCGCTCGGTACCGTGTGCTGCTCGAATTCAACGAAATCTAACCAAATTGAGTAGCAAGAGTAGCACTACGGTCACTGCTTTTCCATTTTAATCATCTTGTTGTTGTGGTTGCTGCTCCTGCTGATGTTGTTGTTGTTTTTGTTGTTCTTACCTTGCTGTTGAACTTTTTACTGTTTTATTCTCCGGCATCCATACCTTAAAAGCACCACTGGATCATCCAATAGGCCCACAAGACCCGGGCCAAGCGGCCCCGAGTAAGAAAGGAGCCTTCAAAAGAAATTCAGAATTTTTATGTTTTATCCAGAGATCTCTGAGCTTCGCTAGGTTTGGCATGCACACGCGTCCTCGATTTTGCACATAAGTGGCGCCACTTGCAATTACTATAAACTGTCCATGATAGAACGTATTGCAGTTTATTGTAGTTGCTATACCACATTGACAGAACATGGACTGGCCTTTGGAGAACCTGACGAGAAACTTCGATCATTGCAAAATGAGAACTACATAGGGTTCTTGGAGCTTGCAGCTATATTTCATTTGGGAATGTGGCCTGGGCAAGCACTAATAAAAGTAAAGTATCTAAATTACATAGACTACAAAACCGAGCAGAAAGAATTATAACCCGTGCTGATAGAACTGCCCATTCGAGCCCTCTGATGATTTCTCATTAAATATTAAATGTATATGAGTTAAATATTTTACAAACCCGTACTTTTGTTTATTATCATCGGCAGAATCTGCTGTCAGCTGTCTTTTTATCTTATTTTTGGTCAGTTAATCATCGCTACAATAGCCGCTTTTCG
This sequence comes from Craspedacusta sowerbii, assembly GCA_003687565.2. Lineage (NCBI taxonomy): Eukaryota > Metazoa > Cnidaria > Hydrozoa > Limnomedusae > Olindiidae > Craspedacusta > Craspedacusta sowerbii. The sequence continues at coordinate 7,320 of QQSS02176377.1, read as the reverse complement.
AAATTCGGCTACAAGAAAACCTCTGCCACTGGTAAGCAAAAGTTTAGCATCTCGATAGGAGGCCCTTATTTATGGAACAGGATGAATTACACTGCCAAAGAAAGTAAAAGCGTGATCACATTTAAGAATGAGATCATGAAGTTTCTTCTTCATTCAACAACTGTTACACCCATTGGTAATAACTGAGCTTTACAGTTCAGCGAGTTTATACATATCTTAAGCCTCAAATTGCCATAAGTGACTAATGGAAGTATAAACTTTATCTTATTCCATGTTTCTGCGGATACAGGATAGACTCGTCGAGTTGGATGTATGTACATCCAATACCTAGTTACCCGCAAAACCCGTTTTCAGCGTTACCTTGCGCTATTCTATGGTGCTCCATAAAAAAGCCGACGGATTTCTCGAAGTGGACTAAAAGCAACTACGCATAATGTATTTATTGTTATGAGTTGCGTCTTGCATGATTAATTTTTTGTTATGAGTTGCGTGTTGTTTAATTGTTAAATATGACAAACACATGTGAAAGAAAGAAAGAAAGGAAGGGTGAGCAGTTTGTTACGTTTCCAGCATTAGAAAGCCACATAGGAGGGCAAATGTCTTTCTGAGTACCATTATTTACGTGAGAAGTGCAAACTAGATTTCTCAAAGCGACAATCCCTATGATAAATACTGCTAACATATCTGGCTGCTAAGAAATGCAACAGAAAAGTTTGGAAGAAAATAAGTTTCCTGTCCTTTCACTTTAACCGGCACTCACTAAATCTTACTAGACGAGATGCTGTAGAATGCGATCCAATAGCAATAAATTGCTTTTCCATTGTCTAGCCAATTTACAATTTTTTTCCTCATCTAGACACATCGATGGGTCTTTTAAAAGAATGTGTTTGATGAAAGGCTAAAATCTCGGTCAGGAACTAGATGTGAAGCACATTGGGGCAGGCGCCGTACTAAAATACTATCGTGCATGATGGAAGCTCTCGATGAATTTGCTGAAGATCAAACTAAAAATGGGAAAGTCTTGCGATTAAGATGTAAAAAGTCAAGTGTGTTTTCATGTTAGCTATTTAAGACGAATTTACCTCCACCCTACAAGTGAAACTCTGCAAACACAAGAGTGGAATATGATGGTTGGTGCTGATGATTTTGAGTGACTTGAGGGTACAGCGTAAGGCCTTGAATTAACTGCTGCTTAGAAAAGATCATCTTCGAGACGGCAAGTTCAAAACAAATAACCAAATTATGGCTTGGCAGACCAAGTCAATCATTTTCAAGTCAAATCATTTTCGCATTATAATATATAAACCCAATTTAAAGCTCTTAAAACTAAGTTCCAAAGCAGTGAAGAAGTACACTAAAAGATTGGCAAATAAATTATTGAGTGATTTGAATTTTCTTGTGGAAGAACATGCACTGCGTTCTGATAAACCTATTGACAAATATACTAAGGATCTCTGATGTGAATCTATGTGGAAAATTTTTGGAGGTAGAGTTCAATAAAAGCTGGGGCCCCCAAAAAGTTTTGGACCTAGGACTCCAACTGGTCATAATCCAGCCCTGCTTGTACCCTTTTCTTTTTTAACGACGGCCAGGTTTTGAAGCTGTGAGAAACAAAGAGTTTCCATAGGCGCAGGCTTTGCATGATTGTAGTAGGAGAATTCACACATCATGGCTGCACCGCTAACATATCGCCACGGCGTGGAGAGTTGAGGCAGGAAGATGTTTTACTCTCGCTTCAGCAGCTAAGAGATATCAAGGTGAGATGGACCTTATCTGAAAATCCGATGCTTATAAACTTTGTCGCAAAGTTTACCATAAATTTGCTGCAGAACTCAGGAAAAGAGATCGAATTGCTAAAACGACGTCTTTCCAGCAAGATCGCCCGTGCAATGCTTACGCGAATTTGCCCGAAGAAAAAAGGGTTTTGTTAAGAGAAAGTTTTTTTGAGGATCACAAACTTAAACCAGGAAGATTTTCCCCATTTCCATAGGCTGAGAGAGCCAGATATGAGCATATTTGAGTTTTTGAAAGTTGCCATTGCCCTAAAAAGCAAAAGAGAACTGCTGCAACAATAAAAAACGGGCAAGACGAAAATCCTGAAAGAAATTATAAATTGAAAATATAAATCAGAACTTGAGGGGCCGTGAGTGGTTCTGAAATCAAGTCGGTGCCCTTAAATTGTTGAATTATTATGATGTTTCCAGTGATCATGCTTGTACATGACATGTATAAGGTGTTTGAGCAGCCCCTAGTCTATTTAACTTTTGGCATGGATAGTGGTTCGCCTTATTGAATTTTATTCTGTTATTGGCGGACGAGTCTGCAGCAGCTAAAAGAATAAAATTGTATTATTGCACCAATAGAATTGTTGAACTCGAACACAAGTGATTATGCCTGACAAGGGCTGTCTAGAGTGATGGTTTTTCCGAGTGCTTCTCTGCTGATAAACTATTAATTTGCCTGTCTAGGCCTTGAGGTCATTGAGAAAGAAGAATACATGTGAAGCCACAGAGATCAATTGTGCACGGAGAAACTGATGTTTAGAAATTGTGCGGGACTTTTTAATTGCCAGGTTATGTAGCCTGTACGAGAAACATGATGAGAAGCTGGGCGACACACAGATGTTAAAAGTTGTTTATTGCTGAAATGAGTTCCCTTTTTCAGAAACAACATTTTTTTGCTATGGTGAGCAACAGAGGTCAGTCCACATTTCAACAGAAATAAGCAAGTGTGCAGTAACGGTGGCAACTTAAATCAGCTATTGAATTAGTTTTTTGCTGCTTTTCAATGTCTGATCTAAGATATAGCTTCTAAAAAGAAGCAGGTGTGTCTGCATTTAGAAAAGAGGAAGGAATCCACAGTGATTTCCTAACACTTACAGCTTTTAACTTTAAAGGCAAACAGTTTTGGACTTCAACAGTGCAGTTAACAGGTATCTTCCGTGCCCAGCTGCAGGGCACCTAGAAACGCCAATAAACATGGAGGCAAGACGCTATCAGACCTACGCAGTAGCAGGACATAGTCCACTTGCAGAAATGAAATTTAATTTATCAACTTTAGTTTTTGAGAACGCTCTTTTACAATTAAAAGGAAATGGCATGGAGCTAGTTGTCCTGGTCGTGATAAGATAATTTACTGGCTACGTTAAAGTTCGCGTCGATGTTCGTGCTTTGAAATGGAAGCAATATTTTCTCGGTTAAACAAACCGATGAAAATGCTCATCAAACTTTGAATGTTTGCATTTGATTTCTTAGCTTCTGACAAGAACAATTTAACACACTTCGCGTTACAATCAGAGACAAGCTGGCACGTATTCACAATGAATAGGATAGCTAAAGAATAATCTAAAATTTTGGGCTTGAGTGCTAATGGTGCAAGGTACTGCGAGGTTTGCCTCCTTCTTCAACTAGATAATATGAGGTTTACAAAAAACCAGGTAGGATTTCATTCCAACCAAGTCTCACTTCACAATTTTCTGTCACATACCCTGCTTGCCCACCGACCGCCGAGTGGAGGCTCCCCTAGTTGCTTTCAACGTTGTTGTTGTTGTGGGCGCTTCATTTGCTGAAGCCTTCGTCAGAAAGGCTCAGAGTCCTTTCTGCAAACGAGATCACCTGAAGTGGGCGGGTGGATAGCCATTTCAGCGATACCTTTGTAGTCCCGAATACTTCATTTCGCAAATCCTCATGTGCCTTGCATTCCTGCAGCCAATGTAAGACATACATTGCTTTCAACGTGATATGCTTATCTGTTAGCGGAAATTCATTCACATAGCATTGTAAGAACGATGCTGGTACGTAGACTGATGTTTACCGACGAGACTGCCTTGGTTGGACACTAAATAGGTTACAACCAACCAGGAGAGCCTCCATGCAGCTGTCGGAGGGCAAGCAAATAAAGAAATTTCGCGGATTTGAGGAAAATTTTCGGACGATATCTCATTACGAATACTATCAACCACGAGACATCATCGTCTGCTGGGATGGTTTTCAAAAAGAATAGCGTCTCCTGGTAACAACGCACAATGCGTATGCTGCTTGACAACCGGTCGTGGGTCAACGAGTCTTCCAAGCTTCCTTTATACAAATCAGTCAGCTCTTTAGCTACTTTAAAGGCGCACACCAAACCCGACGACAGGTTGTGCTGGTTGCCAATGGCAGTCAATGGTGTGCGGTTCCGGGATTACATCTGTCTTCTACTCACCCAGCTCGTACTTTATGCAAAGAGCAGGAGTTTTCGGAGTGCAAGCAAACAACAACAAAAAAAAAATTCGCAAGAAACATGTTTCTTTCAAGTCTAGGATTCCGTATGCATTACGCATTTCTTAATTTGTGCCCTTGCTTATTCCATTTTATTCTGCCATACAAGATATCTTCCATACTATTAGGTTTTGTTATGAGCCAACCTCTACTTTATTGGGATGTCACACTAGCATAAGAAACTTTCATTTCGAAGACTAAATGTTCAAAGATAATTAGCTTTTAAACAGCAGGACCATCAGATTTTGAATAAGTTTTATGCTGCTTTTCAATGTCTGGTCTGCTTCTAAAAAGAAACAGGTGTGTTTGCATTTAGCAAAGAGGAGGGAATCCACAGTGATTTCCTCACACTTACAGCTTTTAATTTTATAGGCAAACAGTTTTGGACTTCAACAGTGCAGTTAACAGGTATCTTCCGTGCCGAGCTGCCGGGAAACTAGAAACGGCAATAAACATGGAGACTGGAAGCTATCAGGCCTACACAGTAGCAGGACATAGACCACTTGCAGAAATGAAATTTAAGTAATCAACTTAAGTTTTTGAGAACGCTCTTTTACAATTAAAAGGAAATGGCATGGAGCTGCTTGTCATCAGGTTTTGAAACAATATGACAGAATAAAGAGGAAGGGTTCAGCAAAGAAGATGGTTTGCAACATTTGGCTGCATGGTAGGTTTCCATATAGATTTTTAATCTTTTTAACACAGGAAATCTATATTTCTGATAGATATTTTCACAACTGCTATCACCTAGAAGCAGAGAGTAGGAGTGACATACTAAAGCTTAGAACATACATCTTAAGAATGCGCTATTATGTGTCTTAAGAGTTAGTGCTATAAAATACTATAAGATGCTGATCAAGCTCATTTCAATTGAGCAAGTCATAAGTCATGTGCAATGACAAGAGAAAAAAATTGAAGGGCTGAATTTTCTCAAAATTATGATTCACGATAACAGACAAACCTGCTTATGGAAAAAAAAAAAAAAAATAGAAAGAAATCTCTAAAATCACTCATTTACAAGCAGAAAAATACATGCTGTCACATAGCATTTGCGACAACATTCAGAATAAAAACAACTTGCCTCAACTCTGAGTACATATTTTGGCTATCACTCACTATTTTCAGCTCTCATAAACAAATAGTACACAATCGAAAATATCATCAATAAGTATGACATTTATTGGATGAGACACTATTTTAAAATGATCTTTATCGGACTGATTGATGTTTTGATACCTGTTTCTTATAAATACATCAGGAGTGGAGAGATTACGTACAAAAGTTGAAAATTGTGAGTGAGTGCGAAAGCATGACAGCATTTTGAAATTGAGACTTAAAGTTGTTTTTCTTCTGAAACTTGCTGCACAAGTCAGTTGTTAAATAGAAAATGCAGTGCAACAATGAAACAATTTGATCGAAGCAACCTGAAAGAATTCAATTTTGAATAACATGCAATCATAACGTACAAACTCACACTGGATAGTCAAAAATTATTGGCTCATTTACACACTGGTACTTCCTGTCACAAATGGAGGCATTAATAAATGTTGTTTTTCCATCAGTCCACATACCATAAGCCTCATGAATATGTCCAAACAAGTGTAATTTTGGCCTAATGCGATCTTGAACAGTTGCTAATAACTCAGCACAACCAACATGATAACCTCGATAAACAAGATCACCATAACCTAGTGGAGGTCCATGGGTTATCAAGATGTTAACATCGTCTGGAATTAAGTTCCACTTCTCAAGCAAAGACTGCCCACGTGGAAGGTTGAAACCCAAATGAAAATGCTCTGGCTGCCAAGGTGAGCCATATATTTTAATACCGGAAACCTCCACAAACGAGTCCTCCAGATATGTACAGTTTGTAAGCAAACTCCTGGCGTGATCTGCAGACGGATCAGAGCGAAACGGAGATTTCAAAAAGAATGCTTTAGCCAGTCGTCCCGCAAGACCTCGGTGAGCACCATCGAAAGACACTTCATGGTTTCCCGCTATGACTATGATACGCTGAAATTGCTCTTTATATTTTCCTAAAAATTCATTGAACTTTATTATATCTTCCATATCTCCAGCTTGTGTAAAGTCGCCAGCATGTAACAAGACGTCGCCTTGAGGCAAAACCAACCCATCAGTTTCGGAGTGAGTGTCTGATATACAAACAAACCGAACATGGTCGTCAGGTTTCGCAGCGCTTACCTCCTTCACACTAATGGCTCGTACAGTCTTCGAGCTTTTTATAGCTCCCCAGCACTTGTCAGGATTCGAGGAAAATGGGTGAACCTGAATACTGTTAGTGCTACAATCGGCCGACGTAGTTTCCGCCATTACGATAAGGGCAAAACTGGAGGAGTTGGAAATGGCAGCTTTGCTCTGTTTTGAAAGTTATCGACGAACATCTTGTGACGTCACCTTAACTTTGGTCCGCAAAATACACAAATGGCATGCCGGTCAACTAGGAGAGTCCACGCGGCGGTCGGTGGGCAAGCAGGGTATGTGGCATATTTTTGTGGCTACCCTATTTGGCGAATCTCCTAAGAAGACCTGACCAGCAACTGTACGACTTCGTCGTCCGCTGGGAACGTCTTCAAGAAGATTGTCTCCTGGTAACAGGGTACAGTGCGATGTCAGCTTCACGATCTTTGGAGCATCGACCAGTCGTCCGAGCCTCCCTTTAAGGGCACGTATCGAGCGATTTAGCTCCTTGGGAGGCTCAACCAACATCCGACGACTGTCCTCATTTGATGTCACCGACGATCGATGGACTGCGCATCCGAGGAAACTCCTGGCTCTTCACCAACAACAACAGCACATATGGCATAACCTGGGCAGATCACTGACCTCTAATTAAGACTTAAGATCAGTGGCGCAGGCGCGTGCAAATACACTTACGATGCATGGCCTATCTTAAAGCTTTTAACATGAAAGTAGGCTACTTCAATGTGTGCAAGCACGCACGCGCGCGCGTGTGTGTTAGTGTTTGTGTGTGTGTGTGTGTGTGTGTGAGTGTGTGTGTGTGTGTGTGTGTGTGTGTGTGTGTGTGTGTGTGTGTGTGTGT
>QQSS02176366.1:0-14926 GCA_003687565.2 Craspedacusta sowerbii | reverse complement strand
CATACATACATACATACATACATACATACATACATACATACATACATACATACATACATACATACATACATGTGTGCATGCATGCATACATGCAAACATACATATATTCATACATGCGTGCAAGGATCCAGTCGCATGTGCATTTTCACCTGTAGGTGAGATTTTGTTTGGTCTTGGAAGATTTGGTACAATGCATCTGCAAGTTCATGCATGCTCACTTCTGGCGATGTCTTATTTGAGACGTTTACTAATTGTTGTTTGATCCTGCTAGATATAGTTTGTTGTTGATGCTGTTTGATGTTAAAAAAGGGACCATAAGTTTTGTGCTGGTTCTTGCCATCAGGAGTGTGATCCGGTTTCCATCTACCAATGTAAAGATTTGGTTTACTTCTCTTGTTGATGCTGGTGTATCTGATCTATGTGTGCCAAGCCCTCCTAGGATGAAGCCCTTAATACCTTTACGAATAAGCATTCCTGATTCTATTTCGGCATTCTCATCTCCAGTCCCATCACCATCAGGCACTATCAGGTATCTATTCTTAGATAAATGGGCTATGCCTTTGGTTGTTGGTGATTTGTTGATGTTTTTTTTGTGTAATTTATCTGCAACAGCTTGGGAGTTGATTTTATCACCAGTTGTGCTAATTGCTTAGCATGCTGTCTGGTTTCTTTTAAACTTCAACTTTTCTTCAGCTGACAAAATTTTGATAGCACTTAAAAAAGCTTAAGATTGCCCAAGGTCACATTCCTAAGATCGCATAATCTTTTTTACCTAAAGTGTTGCAGTTGGATATTTTGCTAAGCAAAACCATTGTTATTTTCTGTGTTTGTGCTCTGTATCATGTATTGTATAGTATTGTATCAATTTTGATCCCTGGAAAATCAAATTTAGTGGTTTGGTGTTATCGTTTGTGTTGCAAGGTTTAAGTTGGTGGTTTTGTATTATTTCTACTTTGGGTTTGCTTAAAATCCTGATACTTAGCAGATTGCTTAATAACCACAGGCAATATGCCTAACAGTTTTTTGGATCTGCATAGCACTTGCTACAGGGTGTTAATCATGTATTTTAGCTTACCCAACTCTTGTCCAGTCAGTCCTGGCAGTGGATTACCTGCAAGCCATCCAAGCTTTACTTCTACGTTACTAGCTGCAGCTTCAGCTGTGGCAGATGAAAAAGAAATGGAAAATGATAATGATAATGATGACATGTTTGAGAAGTCACAGGACTCCAGCGATGAAGCAAGTACGCCAACGGTTGTTTCGCCTCAGCTTGACGAAAAATTGAGAAATTCTGAAGAGAAACCACCCTATTCTTATGCCCAACTAATCGTTCAAGCAATAACTTCGGCAGCAGACAAGCAACTAACATTGAATGGTATCTACCAGTTCATCATGAAAAACTACCCCTACTACAGAATAAGTGACAAAGGCTGGCAGGTGAGTATACTAAATTGCATTGAATATGATTTTTAAACTTATTATCCAAATCTTGCCCCCGTATTTTATCTAGCGCTCGCTTTGTGAGAGCTATTTATCGGGCTCATACTGTTTGAGACTTCAGTATAGAGGTACGAAGTACTTGTTCCTTAATGTACTGAGGCATGTTTGTATGCATTTGCCAGTTTTTAGACTTCAACATCGAGTTAGGCGCACTTTTTAGTTGATGCGTGGAGACATGTGCTCATGAATTCGTGCTGAAATATTTTTTTAGCGGTGATTTATTAACGATGATATTTCATGTTTGTTAACTGATAGTTTCCTTGACTCTGTGCAGAATTCAATTCGCCACAACCTGTCATTAAATCGCTACTTCATTAAAGTTCCTCGATCGCAAGATGAACCTGGAAAGGGTTCTTTTTGGAGGATTGACCAGACTTGCCAGGCAAAGCTTATGGAGCAGGCCTTTCGAAAGCGTCGCCAGCGAGGTGTACCTTGCTTCAGACCTCCGTACATCTCTTCGAGGTGATTATGCACTGCTAGTTATTCGACTATATCGTTTGTTCCTTCTAATTTTGCTATATTGTAATGAGTGCAGATCCCTCGTAATAGGTGCTTGGGGAAAGTTTTCAAGTTGCTTTTGTTGACTAGTTTATACAATCACAGTTTTGCAGCATCCCTTAAACTCGGGTTATTTCGGAACGGCTACTGTCTTTTCAACGTCAATTTCACTTTGCTTTGTAACTGGTTAAGTCTCTCTATTTTTATGGACTTCTGTAGCGTCGAAGCGTGTTTGTTTGTGTGCTTTTGCGCGCGTATATGTGTATTTGTTTTTTTGTGAGTGATAGAGAGAGAAAACAGCGAAAGAGATTCAGGGCAGAAAGATAGGGAGAAGGAGAGAGAGAGAGGTTAAGAGAGGTCAATTATAATATTAGTTTTTTGAATTTTAAATTGATTATTATTGATTTGGTTATTGTTATTTATGCCTCATCAATATAGATCGGCTCCCGTATCGCCCACGCATGGCATTGTGTTCACGCCTTCGTTCAAGCCGCTTAGCAAGGAGAACTCTGTCTCTGCTGAAGACCTCCCTCGTCTGGCCCATCGCTCTAGCTCCGATGCTACCAGGCCCTCGAAGGACGATGCTTTGCCCAATATCAAAAGCATCAAGTCGCGGACTTTGTCGATGCCGAGCACGTCGCCGCTGTCTTCTCCATCGTCTCGCATTCCTCCGGCTTTGCAGCCGGTAAAAGTAACGGCCGCAGCCTTGAAAGCAGCGGCCGCGTTCGGGCCTCCTGGTCCGAAGAGTGTATTTCTCACGCCGTCCAAGGGAACTGCGATCTCTCAAGTGTCGAATGTTGGAGTTGGAAGTGTTTCGTCGAAGGTTGATCAAATTGCTGCTAGCGGTCCGGCTGCGTTTGCTGTGCCTGCTCGGGTTGTGGAGAAGCCTATCATATCGTACGGGTCAGCGCCAACGCCGTCCTCGTTCATCCGTGGGAGCCCGCAGCCTACAAGTCAGCAGACCGGTGCTGTTCCGAACAAGACCGGTCCACCCAGGACACAGCGATCTAGCGTCGATCAGGCGCAGCTGAGCTTAAACACGTCCGGGCAATTCCTTCCTTCGTCTACGGAAAGCGTCTTGATGCAGTCCAATGCTGGTGTTAGTTCCCCGCTGGCTAGTGCTAGGAGTTCGCCGAACCTACAAAGCTCTGTCCAGCAGACGGTGAGCGTCATTAAGCAGCAACACCTGGTCACGGGCAATGCGCCCACCTTAGTCAGCACCGTTCTTTCGTCAAACGCTTCGGCGTCGCCCATGCTGTCAAACGTCGCTATTGGGTCGACCAAGGAAGGTGCCAGATCGTTCACTTCTATAGCCGATATTTTATCTGGCAGAGGTTCGGAAAAAGAAGTCGCCCTTGCCAAGATGGCTGCCTATTTTCAAGGTAAGCGCAAACGCACTGGGCTGTTATGGTGTACGCAAACGCACTGGTATGTTAGGTTTGGTATGAATAGTTGAAAAGGGTTTGGTATGAAAAGTTGAAAATTACCTAAAATTTAGGTAATAGAAATCTTGGCAACTTACCTACCTCCTTCTCCCCCCCCCCCCCACAAAATAAATGCAGACAAATCTTATTAAGAAAGCAAATTCACCGTTCAAAAAAAAAAAAAAAATATGCAATCTCTTTCCTTGCTTTTTGCGGTTTCTTCTTTTGCTTTCATCATTTTTTTAGCACATCGGTTGTTCTTTCGCGATTGTAAGGATGTTTTACATTGTGCTAGTGCAGTAGTAGTCGGTGAATAGCGAGGAGTTTTCCCGGATGCGCAGTCCATCGGTCGTCGAGGTTTGCTAATGAAGCCCGTCTTCGGATGGTCCTTGAGCGTCTCAAGGAGTTAAAAAGCTCGTTACCTGGCCACAAAGGCAGGCTCGGACGACTGCTCGATGCTCCAACGATCGTAAAACGTTCATAGCACTGTACCTTTTACCAGAACGAAGTCGTACAGTTGCTGGTCAGGTTTTTTTAGGAGATTTTTCCAAACAGGGTAGCCACAAAACATTCCCTGCTTGCCCACCGAGCGTCGCGTGGAGGCTCTCCTAGTTGTGACTGGTGTAGATGCAATCTTTTTTTTTTTTTTGCGTTGTGGCGCTCGCCTGCTGACATCGTTTTTTGGTAAATTTAGTGATCGTTTCCTAGCGTTCTACGCTTGTGAAGATGCCGTGATTCAATATAACAACTTCTCGTTATGCGCGCGTTGACTTGGGTTGATGCAGATGTGCCGAATTTCTCTACCCCATTGTCCGAGGGAGTAGTCTTTGATGTTGTATGTATTTTATTATGGGCTTATTACAAAATTTATAGCAATGGACCTTTCCCCTATTTGTTGTTGTTTTTGCCTTTTTTAGACGTTCAGAATTTCTCGCCCGCCCTTCCGTCGGAAGGTGTTCTTTCTACCGATCCGAATGCAAACTTCATCAGTTCGGACGTTGGTGACGAACCCTCCCTGCTTTCCGTCAGCTATTCTGTGCTGACCAGCAGTGCGCCTTTACGTTTCGCCCAGGCTAGCGCGGATGCACATGCTGCCATTCACTCATCGGCCGCTGCAAGCGATCCCGGTGTTGTCGTATCGCAATTTTCCAGTTTCTCGAGGCCGCTGACCTCGGCTGATTCGTTGCCTCTACCGGGCTTAAGTCGTTCTGCATTTTCGCCGGAGCCCTTAGCGGAAGTGCCTCGACTTGTGTCTGGTGTTAAGCGACATAGCCAGGATACTCTATTGAGTGCCGCGTGCGAAGAGGATGGTCAAAAGCGTTTGAGACTTCACGGTTTTACTGATTCCGACGGCGGTATGCCCGAAGGACACACGGCCGCCTCTATCGCTGCGTCATCGACTGCTGCAAACTCCTAGGATGGATGAGGGGGTCAACCAGCCGAAATGGGGCGGGAATTCGCGCTACCCGCGACCGGTGATTTGCAGATGCGAGCCGCGAGGCAGTTTCGCTTCGAGGAGATTTTACTCGTGCCTTCTTTGGAGGATCGTTTGGAGCCACACTGCGAATTCTTTTGGCGTCGAGCCGACCATTCTGAAGGTGTTCAACTCTTCACGCTATTTCCTCGATCTTGCCCATGAAACTTCTCTAAACTGTGCGCTGTAGAATCTGCATGCAGTTTCCGTCTTATTCCAATCAGCAAAACACGATCGTACTAAGACAACCTGCGCTAAGCCCGGCCTTGTATTTGACCAACGCATCGGTTTATTGCTAATTGCGACTATAGCTACTGCTGACAGTGTCATGCGTCTGAGCGAATATATATATATTTTTTTTTCTGTGTGTGTGGTTCTAATACTAACAAATAGTTATTATATCACTTCGTTCTAGTCGATTTTGTACAGTGGATCTACTGCTGCTAAGGCTCCTAAATTTTTCTGCGCATTGCGTTTGTGTATTATTTCCTTATGGGAAAAGTCGATGCTTGTAGTTGCGTTGCATCCGCTTTGTACGATTCACAAACATGTACCTTGAAATAGTATTTTGTTTCGTTGGTGACCAATATTCAGAGCGGTCTTTGTGCTAGCTGCAGAGTGGTAAGGCGAATTTTTTGTTTCTTTGTAACGGAGATTATATTTTGTTGCCTTACAAGTAGGGAGCATTTCGTGGCTTTGGTTCGCACGAGCATCGATTCTTCTTCGTTATTCGGGTGTTTATTTGAGCCTTTCCTCGTCTGCCAGTAAGGTAGGTGGATTTCTTTTTGTCTCATCCTGAGTTTCTGAGGTTCGTCAATGAAAGACGTAGTTCCGCGACGAGCAGTGATAGTTTCCGTTTGTTACTTCATTCCGGTCGGTCGATTGTAAAAATGCGAAATATATGTTTTCGGTCGGTCGATTATATAGTTTGCAAGCTTTTCCCCATGCGCTCGGAGCTGTCCATAACTTCTTCGTAATATTCCTTGCCACTGCGTTTCTCGCCGTTCGTGTTCATTATCTGCCTTTGCCATTTATGAATTAGCGCTTTTTTTGCACGCTTTTTGTGGTTCCATTGTATTTTTCGATTTTCTTCAGGAGTCGTTATATATATATATATATATATATATATATATATATATATATATATATATATATATATATATATTCTTTGTAAGCCTTGTCGGCCCCGATAGGCGTAAGCGTGTTCTAGATTCTGCTTTTCTCTCTTCGTCTTCCTTTGCGACTTCGCGATTGCCGTCTAGTTAAGGTTATTTAAGCGTTATATGGGATTTTTCTCGTGAAATTGTAAGTGTATTTTTTGTTTGTTTTGCAGTTGCTTTGTACGAGTGCTTGTGTGCGTGCGTTCTTAGAGCTACTGTCCTTGTGCGCATGCGTGCTTTGTACTGGAGTGGTTGTTGGCGTTGGTGATAGTTTTTGACGTTTAGTTTTGTCGAAGAACCTGGCAGCTTCTCAGTCGGTGAATGTTCTGATTTCGATCAGGATCGACTTGTCCTTTCGTTATTGAAACACACAGAGTCCCTCACGTTTTTCTACTTACACACGGCGACTTGAACGCAGCCATTTGCTTCTCGAGGAAAGGTTTTTGTTTGTTCACTTGGACAAGTCCAGCGTATTTGCTTCTACAGGTGCCCTTTTCTCTCCTCCTGACAAGAAATGGTGGACACCCTTAGGTCGTAGGTTGTCATGAGCTGCTGATTTTTTGTCTAGCGTTTCCATGGAGATGAATCTCATACATGTTCGGTTCGTTTTGGTTTGTGGCATCATCCGCATTATCCGGTGGTAAAAGAGAATATTGAAACCCCGGCGACGATTTTTACCTCGTGGGCTACGACTTGCTTCATATTTCATATTCTTCTAGCGGCGAGGTGGTCTGTCGTGAACTAGAATATCGTCATTTTCCATGGGCAGCGCTGTGTCTTGCTTCTGTATGCGTTCGGCACTCCTGCAAAGTAAGGGTCTGCCTTTCGAAGCTTTTTTGAGTTTCGAGAAGTTTCGAGACGAGAAGAACATCGGTCTCGTTTCTTGAAATTTCAAGCTTCAAACGACAATGAATATGGAGACGTAGACCCTTACTGCAAAGTTCTGTTACCTACGACCGGTCATGGTAGCATCGTAGTAATATCATAGGATCAGCGCTGCGTGCAGTAGTTTATGTATTATCGGCTATGGTCGGGACCAGCGATGCTAGCGCTTTTATTTCGACGATCTAGCCGCGACGACTTTTATGCCAAGCCCTAGTCTTGAAAGAAAAGAAAAGCTTAATGCCAAGCTTTAGTCTTAAAAGAAAAGCTGATTGACTTGTAGCTCGTCTTGAATCTGGAAGCTAATGTTTGTCCGTTACTTGTCCTACCCCAAAGCCTTCTAGCCCTTAGCGACTCAAAAGCAGGCTTTTCACTAGGCAATCTCTCGAAGTGGTGACGATGGTCTTGGTCAGGATTTCACGTGCAGGGGTGTCGTTGTCGTTTTATAACGGATTTTGTTTTTCCGATTTTCTTCGCGGGAAGGTTCAAGCCAGAAGGCTTATTCGAGGAAACGCAGTTAGTTTATGCTCGAACTAATTACGGAATTCAGAAAACGAGTTAATCTCGGTAATGGACGCAGCACACGACGGAAATATTTTGAGACATGTTTTTTGGACAAAAATAAAAAAAAAAACTAGCATAACTTAGCTAGATACCTTGTCCAGTCTGATTGTGCTTTGGCAGTGCCTTAATATTTGCTGACAGTTAATACCGTAGACCACCGTTTCTTATGACAAAAAAATTCGCGTGCATGTTCGTCACTTGTTGGGATTGAGGTCAAAGCGGGTTGCAGACGAAATTCTGCGCCCAGCAAGTTGACCCGCTTAAGAAAATGTAAGCTGTGCATGTCGACTACGATTTCTGGTGATAACGAAAAACCTCTGATGATGAAAGCTCTTCTGCATGGTCGAGAGCGTCTCCTAACAAGCTCCACCAAGCAACTTTGTGATGAGTGCTTTCTAATAAGCACTAGATTGCAGCAGCCCACAATTATTTTAGCTTTGACAATTCTAATGAATGAAAAATACATGCTCTCGGATAATTGCCTTAAGGCAAAACGATATATTTCTGGATTGCTTCGTTGAATAGGATTGCTTCGGAGATTTTTTTTTTTTTTTTTTTTTTTTTTTTGTAAGTTCGGCAACATGAAATCCCCTACAAAATATATTAGCCAAAAATAACGCCGATGTACCTAACCTTCTTCGATAAGTATAATCATTTACTTTTTAAGTCAATTTCATGTTGCACTTTCCTCCGCATGTCCGGAACCATCTCTAATAACATAATCTCAATATCTGTTTTGTTGTCATTACAAGAAAACCCGTGGCGCATAGAAAGTCATGCGTTTCACAAATGTCGACTGGCTTTGCGGTCTTCATTTTTTCTGATGATTCTACCTCTGCAAAGGATTAGGCTCTCATCAGAAAAATGCTGTATCACTCTAGACGAGATACTTCTGTGCAAATCATTAGTGAACAGTCCAAGATCAGATCCTTGTACTTGTATCCAGCCGCAATAGATCTCCATTAATTCTGACTCAATGTTTTTACTGTAAGATAATGTTTCGTCGATTAAAATCGCTCATGAAAGACTCTCAAGACTCTATCAAATAAAGATTTCCAAAAACATGTCCAGGTTCAAGTATCAAAGTCTTTTTTTTTTAAGTCTAAGACCAATCTCTAGGCGCACTCACCACGGTGGAAGTTATCGCCAAAAGAAGCTAAAACGTTGAAAAAGGCATGGTGCGTGGAAAGATTCCTTTTAATTGCTAATTTAGAGTATGCATCAGTCTGTATTTCTCTAGGCATTCGTTAAGAGGCTTATACGTAGCGTTTTTGAACGTTTACTAAAGTTCGACAATGGAGAACGGTTGTGTAATTTTTATAATTGCAATTTTTCAATTGACCCTGATTCAGATTTTCGGGACACTTTTGTTACCTGCAACTTAGAAGGAAAGAGTCCCTATGAAAACGTTGATAAGTAATTTTAAAAGTTGAAAATAAATTGATTTTGATCCGAGTTTCTAAAGATTTTATGGAAGCTAAAAGGTCCAGATGAGCTCAAGAAAATTTATATGTCTATTATTACTTTTAACTACTGAAGGGTTACAATTTTTTGAACTAGCGCGCCCTACATGATGTTACAGCAAGCCTTCAGATTAAATGTACTTGACCAGTTATCTATGCTTTTACTCACAGCGAGGCACTTGAAATTGCTTGAATAGATACCCAGCTCATCTTCACAGCAAACAGTTTGAATCGACCTGAGTATATGCCGACCTTATCAACGCAGGGAGTTACTTGAATTTACATTGCTTCATTCAAAGCTTTTTAGCGCAGAGAGTAACTTGAGTCTGTCTGGGTATATATAAACCTTGTCGGGGGAGAAAGAAGTTTAAATCTACTTGAATTGATGCCGAACTTATTAGCGCAGCGATTATTTTGAATCCACATGATAAGATACCAAGTTAATCAACACAGGGAGTTATTTGAATTTACATGGCTTGATTCCAAACTTGCTAGCGCGGAGTGTAACGTGAATCTACCTGGGTAGTTATTGACCTTATTAATCCAGCACACAAGTTGCTTCTTCGTGACTTGATGCCGAACTTTTTAGCGCAGCGAGTGTTTTGAATCTACCTGAGTATATGCCGACCTTATCAACGCAGGGAGCTACTTGAAAATACATAGCTTGATTCCAAACTTATTAGCGTAGAGTGTAACTTGAACCTATTTGGCTAGATACCGAGCTTATCATCATATCGAAGGATCCGTAATTGCATGCCCAACTCCAAGCTTATCATAGGAAAAAATCGAGAATAGAAAAATTCTATCGTTGCTTTTAGCCATTTCATACCCTAAACTTTATTAGCAAGCTGCTTCACAAGGTAAGGATTTTACAACGGCATTTTTATTTTCCAAGACCTGTTGCAACTTCTTAACTTGTGTCAGTCTCATCGGTCTTAAAACTTCCAGTGCATCGCCATAAATGCCGAGGAGGTGTGACCACTCCAGCTATTTACGAGATCTTCAGTTTGCAATTAAACTAAATTAATAGAAGCCCCGGTAACGAAAAAACACGACAGAACGTTGCCCAGAGCTTCTCTTTTTTAAATTGCGCTGCTACGCTGTGAATAAAAGTGCAAGAAGCGATGGATATACTTTGAGTGATGACGCCAGCTCCATGCAGTCAAGTTAGTCATTTGTAAGTAAATCTTTTCGTTTATGCAAGAAGATTATATCGTGACGACAGCAGCCCCATTCACTCAAGTCAATCGTTTGTATGAAAGTGTTTAGGTTTATCATTTTCTCGTCTACCATCGTCGTTTTTGCTGTGTTTCCATGTTGGAAATGCTGAAGTGGAGTGGTTATTAACATCTTGCGCAGTATCATTCTATCCTATCATGTGTTCCTACGTCTGATGCGTTAAAACATTCGTTACTAATTGTTATTTACAACGGCAGTAATGCTTTTATAATTGAATTATCAAATATCAAATGGTTATGATAATTCGCCAGTAAAAGAAATATATCTTCCGCAGATACACCAACACGAACAAGTCAACTTTGTGCAGCATCTGACAGATGAAACTTGTTTTTTTTTTTTTTTTTTTTTGTGTTAGGTTGGACAAATCAAATCGCAATACTGGGGAAAAAAGCCTGTTAAATACTGTTAATCACAGGACAATTATATGAAGCAACAGCAATTAACAATTGATCTAGTTAACTGATGGAGTTATGGTACGCGTCTTATCAAATGCCCTGTGTTTTTTAACGATAGTAGAAGTCTAACTTTATTTATTGAAAGGAAGAATGCTGTAAACTATTTAGGCAACGTAAGAAGCAATGCTGGAGCAAGTTTTGAACTCAGGTCATACCCCGAAACCCGAAATTATTCGGTATCTAGTCGAGTAATTTTAGGTTACTTTCTGTGCTGCAAAGCATAGGCAACTCCTTACAACAAATTCAACGTTTCTTGGATATTGTTTTCGGTAATGGCTTCGCCATATCCAATATTGAAATAGCGACTGGCTGCCTTGATCGGTCTCGTAGGCACCTTGGTCCCCGTGGTCCCACAAACCTCACATAGATGCCGCCTGTGCTTATGCAAACAAATTTCTTTTTGTGAAATAGGCAATGCATAAATAATACACAGAATTAAAAGGGTTTCTTTCAGATCTCAATGCTGAGATTGAAACTTAACCTCGCTTGCTTTTTAGCATGCGCAAATCATGCCAGTGTTACGGAGCCATGTTGCACACTTTGAAATCATGTACGCCTCCGAGCGCTTGTTTCTTACGCGGGTGCAACGTTCATTATGGCTGCAGTTATTCGATAGCGCATTGTGTGTAGATGGACGGATCGGACAAACAAACAGAATGATTTTAATGGAGCTTTCTCAGCTTCTTTTAACGTTCTCAATAACAATAAGCGGCCTGCTTCAGATTTCATCCCTTCTTCACTGATCATGTTCTTCAATCCAACGCAGCATTAATCTCTGCGACTGAGCTTGGCAATAAGGTTATGCATAGCGATTCTTAACTCCGCTAATAAGCTTGACGATAGAGGTACTTGCTGTGTCACGAAGAGTTTGTCCTTTCTCAAAAGAAAAACTTCAACGGACACTTATAATATTGCGTGACTTCTTCCATGCTTAAATGTTGCTGTGTTATCTTCGGCATGGAAGTGTGTTCGAAGTGGAGCGAAGTTTTATTTTATCGGGTTCTTGTTTGTTCAAACCCTTGAAAAACTCAGATCCAAGAATCAATGTGCCACTGACTGATGGTTGGTGGGTTTCTCTTGGATTTTATCTCATCTAAAATTCAAGAAAATCTTAAAAATCCAAGGAAATACCCGTGATAAATTGCTTGTTAGAAGGAAATTTGACATATATTTTGGGCACAATACAGAAAGTCAGAAGATCTCGAGAAGGTTGAGCGTGTTTTCCATTCGTGTTTGTGAATCTGTGTATGCGTGTGTTTGTGTGCGTGTGTGTGTGTGTGTATGCGTGTGTTTGTGTGCGTGTGTGTGTGTGTGCGTGTGTGTGTGTGTGTGTGTGTATGTGTGTGTGTGTGTGTGTGTGTGTGTGTGTGTGTGTGTTTGTGTGTGTGTGAGAGTTTGTGTGAGTGTGTGAAAGTTTGTTGCTTGCATTTACCGGTAAATAAGCTGATGCATGCGTGTAAATTTGCGCGTTTCCGTACAAATGAATGTGCGTTTTCGCCTTCTAAATCTTTCCTAGCCTCCAACCGTTTCCAGCCCAAACCCTGAGCCATGATTGGTGGCGAAGAAAGACAATGATTGCTGCTGGTTGGACGTAAGAAACAAGTCGCGAAGAAGATACCATTCTCTATGCAGTTATTTATCTTCCAGGTGTCGTTCAGAGCAGGGCCTTCAATAGAACCCTATTGTCTTAACGAAACGTGATATCCTGCCACGCAGTGTGTCCGACTCTACCGAAAATGATGACGTGTGAAAATCGATCGGAGAATTCGTGTTAGCGGCGAACGGGGAGAAGTTAATTGTTGCTTTGTTGAAGCGGTTCAAACGCTAGATGGGAGCATCCGGCAGAGTGCGACAGATTTTTCTTCTAGATGAAGTGGGTCGGCACAACTTTTAAAGCGTAAGAGAAACCTGCGTATTCGTTTGTCGAATAAAAGCAAGAAAAAAGGAACTCCCTTTCAAGGGATCGTTTAAAACACTTTGGATTTCCTTACGAACGTCAGAATGCAAAGTAGCTCTAAGGAAAAGGCTCTTCTGCATCAACCTACCTCAACCGCTCGCCAGTTTAGCAATATGCAGCGATCTGTTCGCCAGAGTGCAAAGTCCAAGCGTAGAGCCAGGAAAATTGTACTCATGGGCGCCTCTAGGTCAGGAAAAACGTGCCTAGCTAAGCGATTTGTTTTCAACACTTTTGAAGAAAAGCATATTGAAACCATCGAGGACACGTTTCATACAGACTACTCTTACTGCGGCTATACGTTGAACTTGGAAATTATCGATCTGCCGGGTTCATTCCATTTCCCAGTGATGAGAGATTTGCACATCAAAGCAGCGGACGCCATTTTGCTTGTTTACGAAGTGGAGAACTTAAAGAGCGCAAAAGAAATTCGCGCTGTGTTGCCGATCATTCAAAAGCTACGTCCAGACGATGTTCCAATGGTGCTTGTGGGAACGAAAGGTGACATCCATAAGATCAATGACACAGATTCATCAGAGGCAACTCAAATCTTAAATGATCTTGCATCAGACTTTTTGCTCAAGCATACAATTACCTCGTCCCGATGCGGAATGAATGTGGCGGAAGCATTTGAGCTGGCGCTGGAGGATATCGTCAGGAATATAAGGACACTTTCTTACTCTGCTCAAGGGGCCTATTCGGATTCAAAGCGCAATTTACTATGCTGTTGCTTTTGAAGCCATCGTCAGTTATTACATGTAGGGTACATGTCTGCTTATTTATGAATCAGCCAATAATTATTGGCAAAGTAATAGTAGTAATTAAGACGCGCGTCTAAATTTAAATGAAGGTTGAGCATTGTCAAAACTTCATAGAATTTTTGTTTGAATTTGCGCAGCTCCGTAAATTTCCTCTAGCAGAAAGGCTGCAAACCTTGCGCTCTGAAATATTCTTAACTCTAGAAAATATTGGTATCCTTAGCCCTTTTCGAGATCCCTTCCTTTGTGATGTGGCTTGATCGCCATGACAAAATTAAAATTCCTTAGCAGCAGATTCGAAGTTTCTGTCGATCAAACTCCATGTGTTGAGCATAATCTTTTTGAAGCAGATTGGAGCGTTTCTGTCACTGCATTTCCTATTGGCAAACGGTAACCAGCGACTATTGGCTCTCAAGTACACCAATTGAATTGCTTGATTACTGTGAAGATGCCGCGCAGACCTAATACCTATGAACAATGCACGACTTGATTATTTCACGCTATCGGAAGTAGAATAAGCCCTACTAAATCCTTGGAGCAACTAAGATTTGCATGATCTCTGCAGTCAAGGGCTTAGAGTAATTTTGTAGAATATGGTCATGATAAACTGCATGAAAAATGCAGTTAGATTCTTAGAGGGAGCATTGCACTCAAGGGCCGGATTTCTTCCAGCATCTTGCATTTCCAATTAACTTATGTCGGGTTTATTGGCCTTGAAGTTTGAAGACGAGCAGTTTCTAGTTACTGTCATGTAAACCAAGCAGCAATATTGAATCTTCAGACCAAACAAGGGAAATAAAGGTAGTGGGCAAGACAGGCAGAAAAGGATGGGACGTCACCTCTTAAATTCTGTACAAAGAGCAGCATTATTTATACGATTGCTTTTGGTCATGCAACCACTTCAATCTTTCCGTTTCTTATGTTTTGCTAGTTACTACATATGCCATGGCCCAGACAACAAATCCTCACCCCGATGCTGTTCTGGTATTCAAGTTGACAGTGAACCAGAGGACCTACCCACATACATTGGAAATAACTTGACCTTGCTGACCTTTTGCAAGGCAAGAAGTTTTTAGCTTGTTGTCCATTGTTCTTGGCGCGGTAAAACAACTGTGAAGTTTGCTCGCATGTGGACGAGAGGCAAAGCCAGCCTCCAAGGGTGAGCTGGAAAGCTCTTTGTCTGGCCAAAATGACGTCAAAGACCAAAAGGTGGACAGTACGCCCTATGATGGCTGTTCAGTAACAGTTTTTTGTGGACGCTATCTAGGAATCTCAAATTAGAGGAGGGGAGGGGGGGAGGGACTAGTGAGTTAGTAGAGTGAGTAGCGTAAGTTGCCGTCCGCTTCAAGTAATGTTTACTGGTGGATCACCTATTTCCAGCCTGATACAGTCTGGCCGATGCGAAAATCTTGACACTATTTCAGAAATGTGCTCGATACAAAGACTTACTTTCGCTCACTATACAGACTCCAGAGAAGTATCTATCTATTTATCTATCTATCTATCTATCTATCTATCTATCTATCTATCTATCTATCTATCTATCTATCTATCT
>QQSS02176355.1:0-12500 GCA_003687565.2 Craspedacusta sowerbii | reverse complement strand
ACGTGCGACACCACTCGAAAGCCGTTCGTATGCGTTTGCTCGTACGGTTGGATCGGCTTGCGCTGCGATGAACGTACGTGTCGTGTTTTCTGCTTGAATGCTTGGATCTATTTGTCCATCCATCTATCTATCTATCTATCTATCTATCTATCTATCTATCTATCTATCTATCTATCTATCTATCTATCTATCTATCCACCTATTTTTGTCTGGTTTCCGCGTTACTGACTGCGTCGATGTCTGTTGATCGCTCTTGTTTCAGGGGCACCTGCGTATTTATACGCTAAGTATAGCTTCACCCGTTACTGGTTCACCACTACCTCTCAATCAAGGCGAACCTTGTCCTGGTACGAAAACCTGATCACGCACTACCAGGTTCAGGTGCGAACCAGGAGTGACGGCATTATCATTTGGGAGTCGAGCTCAAGAGCGCGTCATGATCGTCTGGAATTCAGCGTTCTGGAGGTTTGGCCGTTTCTCTCAACCCGGCTGTTATTCTTTGTGGAATTGCGCTTTTCATATGACGTTTGTCCCTTCGATCTTTTCTTGTCCTTTCTTGTTTTTTGATTTTCTCTTGCCGTGCTCTGTCTCCTTGTGATCGTGTCTTGTCGGCTTTTCGTCATCTGCCTGACGCGCAATCGTTGTCGAACGGCGGTGCCGACTCGTAGCTAAGACCAGACGTAAAATCCTACGATGTCCAATCCTCAGCTACTTGACTGCGTCAACGTCCTTACTCTGCGTCGACGCCACTGCGATGAAGCAGCGTACCTCGTGATTTTTCGCACTTATGAGCGTTTTCGAGAAAGTTTCCTTAACTGGGCTCAGCGCCTGCTGCTGCTGGTTTTAACATTACCAACGTTGGACTTGGGGCGAGCTTTGAGAGCTTAAGTATTAAGCTTTTGCTCATGTGCTGCCTCGTTTGCATTGTTGATTATTTGACGCTGCCCTGGTTTGCAATGCCTGTACTCTGATAGCGTTGCATTTGGCGAACAGTTGAACTGCAAGTTGTTTGGCAACGAATTTCCCTTTCTTAGTGTCCGACTATAAGCGGTACATCCTAAATCCAAGCATTTGGGTATCCGAAAATTTTTCGCTATTAGTTGAACTTGTCCTTGCCTGGTTTACTCGTTAGTTAGTGAGGTTTTAGAAGCCGCTGTGTGATTTAAAGCACTTCTGTCTGACGCTTAACTGTTTTGCAGATCGTGAAGGGAGTGCTCCGGTATCGCTATAACCTCGGCGACGGCGTGCTCAACCTAGACATGCCGGGTGTCAACATCACTGACAACCAGTGGCACAATATATCCGTCTACAGGTATGGGGCGTTCGTCACTTTCGAGGTCGTCAATGAAGGCTACGTCACTGGCGGCATGGGCACACATCAGCTGCTGCAGTCGGACGGCTACGTCTATGTCGGTGGCATTCCTGAGCCTCATAGTGAGAAACACGAGACTGTCATCCAAGACTTTCAAGGTATTCGTTTCAGTGCTGTCTTGCACTTGTTTTTCCGCTCTGCTCCAACTGCGTCTTATCTGTCCTAGAGTGCCTGACAGCCTGTACGTTGCGACTGACAGTCTGTTGTACTTGTAATGCTGTCTGTACCTTACGAGACGAAATCGAGATTGTGGGTGGGGATGTGCATGCATGGCTGGACGGATTGCCACCTTAGAACGTGCTGTTTGCCACCTCAGTGCATACTGTTTTCCATGTGCTTCTAACCAATTTTGGGATTTATTATTGTTCCTTAAAGGGAGCACGTTAAGTTTATTTTGATATGTGACTTGGTTGCAGGTTGTAATCTATATTTCGATGTAGTTTGGTCAATTTGTAACTGGCCGAGTTTGTGGCTTTACGCCATGCTGTTGATGCGTTCTGTTGACTACAGGTTGTATTGCTCATCTTCGCATCCGAGGTATTGTCATGGATAGGGACGAGCTGGTGATGAAGGACAGATACAACGTGAACAAATCGTGCCCATGCTTAGTGGCCGGAGGAGCGGTTTGTTTGAACGGAGGTATCTGCATGGCTGGGTCCCCGCCATGGTGCATATGTCCACCAGGCTGGTTGGGACCGAACTGTGCTGTGGTTCCTGGCCAGCCACGTAAGTTACATGCTCATTTATTTGAGAGTGTTCGGTTTTGGGTGTGATTTCAGGGAGCCTCGACTTAAGAAAGCTTTTGTCTGGACCATTTTGTCCTGTGTCAAAAGTTTATGTCATCCTAAGCGTGGTAATATGATTTGCGGGTAAGTTCGCTCTGAATTGGTGCTTTCAACACAAACGATGGCTGCGAAGTAAGTCAGGTGGTTTGTTTTCATTTGCAGTGGTAGCCGCTGCGGCGATGGGTTTCAACGGGCTGATCATAATTATCATCCTATTGCTGGTCTTCCTGCTCTCGCTCGTCTTCATCGCCCTCTTCATGGCTGGTGTTTTCAAGAAGAAGCGAGCGATCCCCATCTACGTGGACGCCGCGGGAACAAATAACATTATGCCGTACCACGACGAAGGTTTGCTTACTTCGCACCTTATTATTATTGTTATTTTTTTGTTTTTTGTTTGTTTGTTTGTTTGTTTTTTTTTTTTTTTTTTTTTTTTTGTTATTTGGGGGTTGGGTAGGGGTAGCTCGGGTCTAGGTGGAGTAGAAGTGGCTGCCTTGCCGGTAGAGTAGGATTTGTTGGGTCTTGTGCGGAGTATATTTTGTGGGTTGGGTGTGGACTAGAAGTTTCTGGGTGGTTGGTGACTGGGTTGCGGGTGGCAAGGCTTTAGATTGACACACAGTATATTGAGAACTTGGTAATAACTTTCATATAGTCTGTATTGCTGTGGAATATATGGCTATTATTTTCTGTTGATTGTATTGCTGTTGATTTATATTGCTGTTGATTCTTTCTTTGTTAGAGCATGTACTGAACTTGTTAGATTCAGATTTGTGATCGTTCGTGGTTGGACTTGCTCCCATACGTTGGTTGCTTTTGAAGGGTGTGCAGATCACTTGGTTATGCTAAATTATAAAATCTGTTTCCTTAGGTGCTGGCGAGGACGATTTTCATAATTACGACCTGGAGCAGTTGTTGAAGCATGCCGGTGGTCGTGGTCTGATGACTGTCGATGGTGGAACTGCTGCTGGTGGAATGCTGGCTGGCGGAGCGGCGGCGGCGGGCTCTAGTGCTCGTGGACTCGCGGGCGGAATGGGCGCAAGCGGAATAAGCGCAGGCGGAATGAGTTCCATGAGCATGTTCAGTAAGAGTAGTACGAGTAAGGGAGGTGTGTCAGCTTTGGCGATGGAAGGACGTGGCGAGAGGGAGCGGCTACTTGTTGCGGAAGAGGCTGCGAGGAAAGAGGATGCTGCGCTGACGACTACCGAGTATTCCAGTCAGCTGACTGAGCAGCAGCGGCGACAGACTACCACGTTAATCAGCGAGCACCACCAGCAACGACATCAGCAACAACGATCCTCGGCAAATTTTACTAGTAGGCGATCGCAGGCCGAGAGTATTGACGTCGTCCGGTTTATTGAAACGAAGCTGACGATCGCTGACAGCGAGGAAGCTGCTTTCCCGCGAGATACTCTTCTCCACTACGGCTATGAAGGCGCTGGTTAGTGTGACGCAGCTACGCGCCTGACTTGCTCATCTGTTTACTTATGGATTAATAAGGATTCTTTACCCGCGAGTTTGGCGTTTAATTGATATTGTCATGGAAAGGGCGGGAAATCCTTGCAACGAAAATTTTCCGTACTTTCCCGACGACAGTGTGCAGGCCACGTTGTGTCAATCGCCGTATTTTCTCTTTAGGATCGGACGTCGATGATCTGAGTGAGCTGGATGGGTCGGACGAAGAAGTTTCGGAAGATGAGGACGACTTCACTTTTATGCAGACGTGGGGACCGAAGTTCGATGCTTTGAATAAGATCTTCAACCCAGAGCCATCCGATGTCGACGAAGACGTGTGAGCCTGCCTAGCCATGAAGGGCGTCATTCTCTGTTTTTTTTTTTCAATCCTACCTACTAGCATGGTAAACGTGGCGTGTGTGATCATCTGTTTTTGTTAGTGATTCTTTTTTTTTTTTTAGTTGTGTGACTGCTTAAAAATAAGAATTTGTATGACGCTAATGTGACGAATCGTAAACGACGTAAGTATTTCTCGATTAATTTGGATTTTTTTTTACTCCAGTTCCACCCTTGTTAGCAGCAATTCTGTTGCAGTCTTTGTATGGCAGAGAAGCGTTTTTGAAATTTTTGAAGGATTTGTTGAGTTTATCATTACGTTGTATTTGCAGGACGTCGTTGTCAGAACAAGGTTCGTAGTTCTGTTCAGTTTTTTTTTAATGGAAACTTTGTTTGTTCGCTCCATCGTTTGCTACTATCATTATCTTCGCGTTATCGGAGCTTCGTTTTATACTGACTTGGTTTTGAATTGCGATTGTCCGTTCGGGCACGCTTTTTTTCCTGCAAAACTACTTCTTTCTGCCCCGATGACTGGTAATGACATCATTGCTTAATTGTTCTCTTGGTTCGTTTGCAATCGTTTGGTATCGCTCGAACGTGGTTGTGATTTTCTTTTGCGTTTGTTCCGTTTGTAACTTATGAATAGAAATGTTGAAGCCGATTTCTGCATTTGCAGTTGTGATTGTGGTTACAGCTGCGATGTCAATGTTGTACCTGCAAGCAGCGTCGTATGAAGATGCATTCAACCTCGGTCAAGCAGTTCGTTTAATTTTCTTTTTTTTTTTTTTCTTTTGTGGTTTGATATCCCATCCTCATCGGATCACTAGTTCTGTGTTAGTCTAGTTGCTTATTGTCAAATAGCAGAATTTTTTAAATTTGCCATTGACTCGTTCGATCCGCTGGTATATTTAGTTATGGGTCGCTATGCTCTTTTTAATTGCTACAAGTCGACCGTGCTATTTCTAATTTGTGAATTTATTTAAAATTTTGACGCTTATTTATTGTTGTTTCTCTAAATTTTAAGACTTGCCAGTATGTATTTATATCGGTTTTCTACTAGTCGCTGTGGAATTCGTCGAAGCAAGGCTTGCACTTTGGTGCAGCTTTTTTGCGTTTGTCATTTGAATGACTTGTCCTCGTCATCATGACGCTTATGTTTTCCTTTCGGTTTAGTTAATGTTGAAAGGGTGTCATAATTGCGAATGGCGTTTTATCAGAAAACTTCGCCGTGTGCCATTTTCAGCCATTCCATGTTGCGTTTAAAATGTATTAGCTAATGCACAGCGTAATATAAGTAGCTTGGATACCAGTTGCTGCAGAATTTTGTTCTGGATGTATTTAAAGCATTTGCAATTTTTATTACCAAAAGACTTTATAAGTACAAAAGTTTTTTCTGCTCGTGGTTCAGTTTACGGATGAGCTTGTTCTTGTTGTTTTTGTTGCTGTTGTTTCTGTTGTTTCTGTTGTTGTTCTTCTTCTTCTTGTGTCGTGAACTGTATCTTTAAGCCCCCCCCCCCTTTCCGGCCAATTCTGTGTGGCCCTCGGACGAAGGCGAGGGCGAAGCGATATTCGCGCTCTACATTATTTAAAACTCTCTTGCTAACAATTTATTGTTTATCATGTCTAGCTTTGTTTGGAAATCGGTGTCTTTCAGCTTTTGATAGCGTATTTTAAGGGAATTCCGGAAGGATGGAATCGGTGCGCATGTCTTATTTACCCGTTTCTAGTTTCGTTGCCCTCTTACGCCAAAGCAGATAGGAAGCTCTGTTTTGTACGTGCAGGCCTGTTTTATTTACGGTTCCTTCTTTTGGGAACGAGTTCATCTCGGCTTTCACTTTATTGCCGTGTTCAATTTTGTGGTGGCTTAACGTGTACAATATTACGATTTCGCACTGTGACGCCGGTCAGTTCTTAGTCTCTGAAGACGCAGCAAGTGTCGGGTTTACCCACAGGGTCCAATTTGCCACACCTTCCTGCACGTTTCGTGTAACCTTGACCCATTCCTGCTTTCAATCGCCTTTCTAGCACACACGTTTAATCCACACCCGCTCCTGTTTTAATTGCTCCGTCAACCTCTCCTTTACTAGATTTTGTTAGTGCAATGCGAGTGTGAGTTGAATTCGTCAAAGATTTGAGGCCTGCGAAGAAAACAGATTGCTTTAAGGCCGTGCTCCAGGAGTGTTTCTCAAATTACTCTTAGATGCACCGGAAGCAGAGAAGAAAATCCTGTAATTTTCTTTTAGGAGAAGAAACCTTGATTCAGAAGATTGGACGAGATCTTTGCTAATCTGAAGGGAACATCGAAAGGGGGGGGGGGGCGCCGTGTAGCTAAGCTTTCTCACCTCTGTTTAGACCCACTCACCTCCCGTCTCATGGTGCCATTTTGATCTTGGAAAAAGGAACATCGTTTGGCAAACTATATCAATAAGGCATAGGTATATAATCAGGACGATCAGTTGCTCATTTAAATGCATCTGCATGCTTTGCACTGCTGATCAATTTTTTTATTTAATGATGTCTGTTCTCAGCATACCAGAAGTGCTGTGATAGGAGCTGCCTCATCGAGTCTGAGGCAATTGATCCGCAAAGTGGAGATCCAGATGATCTTGAGTGCGGATGGATTTGAATGAGGAAGCTGGAAGTCAATTGAAAATCGTGTTTGCTTGAAGAGCATCTCTTTGTCCTCGAGCTAGTTAAGGTTAGGCTTAAGGTTAGGGTTAGGCTTAGAGTTAGGCTTACGGTAAGGGTTAGGCTTAAGGTTAGGGTTAGGCTTGGAGTTAGGCTTACGGTAAGGGTTAGGCTTAAGGTTAGGGTTAGGTTTGAAGTTAGGGTTAGGGTTACGGGTAAGGCTAGGCTTACAGTAAGGGTTAGGCTTAGGGTTAAGTTTAAGGTTACGGTTAGGCTTAGGATTAGGCTTAAGGTTAGGGTTAGGCTTAAGGTTAGGATTAGGGTTAGGATTAGGCTTAAGGTTAGGGTTAGGCTTAAGGTTAGGGTTAGGCTTAAGGTTAGGGTTAAGGTTAGGGGTAGGGGTAGGCTTACGGTTAGGGTTAAGGTGAGTTCCAACTTCCTCAGTATCACAGTCTAACAGGCACTATGATCACGAAGCATTTAAACTGATATAGAAAAAGAAATCTTGTGTGACTTTCAATCAATATGCTGCATTAAGACAGGGAGTCAAAGCGTCTGCTATAGATGAGAGATGACAATACAACCAAAAGCTGAAGCTAACTTGAAGTCAGAGACACGCAAAGTTGTGTCAAACTCCGACTCTTCTCGATATGACGCGTCTGTGTTTGCACTTAGGCGTAGATATGAACTGTGGTAGTCCTCGTCAAATTTACAAAAATCTCCACTGATTTCTTTCTGCACTGCATCAAATTTTAGAATTTTAGAAACCGCTTTTATGTACCGAATGTAATCATATAAAAATAACTATAGCGCACCAGGGAGCCTTAGGATGACAAGCTTTAATTTTTTCTCTTGGACTACCTGTGCATAGAACATAGTATACATATGAAGAAACAAGGCGTAACAAGAATATATCATGATTTGGAAGAGTAAGGATGCTTTATTTGTACTTGAAGATGGGTTCATTAATGCTGATTCCTCCAGAGATGTGATTAATTGTTGCATTTTGATAGCTTTAATATATGTAACAATAGCAACGACGTTCACAGACTACTATAACTCAAAATAAACTGTTGACGACATTTCACAAAGGCTGCATGCTTAATAAAAGATATCGTTTGCTGAATGAAAGCAAAGTTGGATTCGCCAGATGTTGATGGGTGCGGTCGGAAGAAACTCCAACATTGTCACAACAAATATGCGAAGTTGGGTTTACAACAATTGGCCGTTGCTTTTGCATTGACAGGAACCAACAGATCGTGAGAAGTTTTACCCAAAGATGGTGTGGAAAATCCACGATTTTGGCCAACCCACGATATAAGTCACTAATAGCTTGGATTTTCAAGGATTTGATTGATAATAAGCGTCTGGAGAATTATGCTACATTTGTATATTGCATTACCTCAAATAGAGATACCGAATCTTCTTTTGCCAGTAGCACCTTGTAGCCGAATTTTGAAAAGAGACTATTGCAACGATGGTTAATTGGGTGAAAGTAACTTGAAAAGTTATCAGGCAGTAAGTTATTCTGATGTCTATAAACAAATTTAAGAGTTTGAAGAATATTTAACTCAAATATAATTAGCAGTTAAGTGACATTACCGAGGGTATAATATTCATGCTACTAAGCAGACGAAAGATACCATCTTCATTAAATCTACAATCTTATGTAGCTCAAAGTCTATAGTCTTCATGCCTAGCTTACAGTATGGAGAAGATCCTGCAGGATTGTTGATGGCAGTTATCCTGGGCCAGCTGCATCACACTACAGCTCTGCACTTTCTTTGTGATCCTGATTATAGTGCATTAGGCAAACAAGGTTATCCATAAATTGATAAGAATTAAGGAATTATCAGTTAAGGTTTTTAGTTAAGGAATATATCCTTACGAATTGCTCACTAACTTTTAGGTATTAATTATTCTGTTATTGTTATATATTGCACTGGTTTTCTTTAACAATGAGTGGAAGATTATTGTAATTCCTTCAGCAGCCGTGATGAGATCGGATGCCGGTAGTTTTGTAAAGGATATTCTCATTGCCATGCGGAGGTACTGTGCAGGTAGTGAAATGGAACTTTCAAAAAAATGACCGACAGCAAAAAGATGATCAGATCTAATCATTGGTTTTATGCCTTGCTCCTTATAATTTTTTTTTTTGTTTTTTATATGATTGTGAGTTTTAAAGAAATTTGGATATGAGTTTTTGCAATCTTGCGCCTTTAGGATGTTAGTTTACATGCCTTGGCTCATCAACTTATTGTTTTACGAAGTTTTTAAAGTTTGCTTCGCTAACTTAAAATGTATGAGCATTATTTGGTATAAATATCCTTGTGCAGTTTGTTTGGCTAAGTTGAAAATGGCAATGATTTTGTCGAAACATGTCCTTGAAATTTAAAGAAGTTTTTCTTTTTAAATTAATTACCTATTTGGTGGTATAATATAAGTCAGAGAAAAAGGCGCATAGCGCTATGGAGAGATACTCGAAATACCCGTATAGCCATGATAGTAACGCCCATTTACTTAAACTCTCAGTCAACTTTTTGTTCAGATGTTCAATGGTTTGGTCCTTCTCTACTACTTAAAACTATGTTAGACTGGACTTAAGTTTGCTGGTTTTGTCTCGTTCCCTTGGTTTGAAGGTGGGTGATACATGAAAAAATTTCCTCGATTTTGGAAGTGACCTTGAGCGAAGTGAGTGAAAGTAAACTCATCTGGTCCTTGGGACTCTTATCCTTTCTCTGTGCATGGGACACAGAATCTGGATCTACCTTTACTACTTGCCTTTTCATCTCAACTCTCAAACCTACTTTGGCTGTTAATAAATTTTGATCTGGTTCTTCTCTAGTATAACCTTTTACAAACTCTGTAAGGACTTTTGCTACTTCTGAGTAAGTATCAATGAGGACTCGTGCATGGAGATTGGTAATTTGTCTGTAAAACTTGACATTCCCTTGACTCATGATGCTCCATTTCTGATGCTGGCTCTTGTCCCTGCCTACTTAATGTGAAACTTTATGATGCCTTTGTATATGCAGCAATTCATTTCATGTGGATGCTCTTTGTATTCTTCCTAAGCTTGGCAATATTTGTGCATCGCTTTTATTGCTTTTTTTGACATTCTTGACCTTTGAATCTCGTTCATAGGCTTCTTGAATGGAACATTCTTCCTATCTAAAACCATCAGGTCGCTCTGAAACATAATTCCATGTTTCTTCTTCATCACTACATTAAATTTGTATATCTTTAGTCTACTTTTTCTATATTTTTGCATTTTGTGTTAGCTTCTGTAGAAGACTGGCACTAATATATGATCCTGTTTCTTCTTGACAGTACACCACATTGAAAATTTTCAGTTATGGTAGCTGGTAATTTCTTTAATGTAGAACCCAACAACCTACTCTCAAGCATGGATTGTTCTAATGTAGCTAATGAGTTGTAAAATTATGTCAGGCCTTTATTTTGCAGATTCTTAGAAGTGCTTGATGCAAGAATGCATCTTATGTATTACTTAGACGACACAGGCAAAAGGGTCTATACTTTATCGGTAAGGTGGTTATAGTTCAAGCATTTGCCCGTAATTATCCCCAAATTAGAATTTTGTATTTTTTTTCGCTCTCTTATTGTGCATGATGGGTATATGGCAATGTTACATTTATCTTATTTTTCACTTTCAGATAGCTTTGTCAAAACTTTCAGTAATTAATTCAGAAGCCTTATTTCCAAGTAAATGCTTGATTACTTTTTAGATTTGGGTTTCGCTTTGTAGCTCAGTTTAAGTACAAAGATTCTATCCTAAAACGTTTCTTTGTTAAATGGTATATGGAATATGCTACGCAGTTGCACGGAAATGTAGCTAGGTACACGATAAAAGCATTTATGTAAGCCATTTAACAACATGCAAACGTCCAGAAACCAACAGAAGTTGCCAAGCATGTGATTGCTTTAATTGCCTAATGACATCGAAGTCATGGGGCACAAGCAAATTAAGAAGTGCTTATCAGATGGGCACTTACTATCAAGAAAAAAAAAAGTAAAGCCAGCCCTCAAAACAGATGTTGCATTTTATACCCTTAAGATGCTTTGAGTAGTTCCTTGTGTAGAAAAATGTAGTATCTTTGAGTCAACAGAATTTTCTACTTTAATCATGTTGCCTATCGTGATGATGATCATTGTTGCATTAAACATTGAGTGATATTGTGCTTTGTAGTGTTGTATTTGCCTGTGACTTGGTGCGCCTAGTGTTATTGATTTTTCTTTCTGTATAGAAAGTTGATTCACATGGAAATCCCACTATGTCTGCTCACCCAGGTTAGTGCTGTATTATGTTTTTATTTTGGGAGGTGTGTATAACTTTTACCATTTGCAATTTGAATTTATTTGCGAGGGGTTGAATTTTTTGTGGAAGGTTTTTTCTTATTGCATTGTGCTGTGCCTTTTCTAATGTTTTTGTTTGTGTCTTTTAGCTCGGTTCTCCCCAGACGACAAGAACTCAAAATATCGTATTATTTTGAAAAAGCGGTTCGGAATTCTGCCAACACAGATGCCAAAGCCTGTTTACTAATCTTCTGAGATATAGCCACCTATTTCCAGTTTTCTTATTAAAATTGGAGTGTAACAATATCATAAGTGGGGCTATTCAGGTTTGATTTTGTATGCAGGGTTTTAAAGTGAGAAGAAGACATTTAAATACATCCTGAAACCCTTCCATTCTTGTTTTTGCTAGTGTCATTTTTGGTGTGTGCTCCTAGTTAGATTCATGGCACATTAATCAGTTATGCTAACTTGTATAGTTACATCTGTCATTGTCTTCATAAATGCTTACATGGGCATAATTGAAATAAAAATGTAATATAAAGCTACTTAAGTTGTTGACCTTAGGTCTATTTCTGATAACCTTCTTGTTTTAGTAAGTTTTATTTTGTCTTAGTAGATAGAAGGTTTTATTGATTACTATTTGAAATTAAGTAAGCTGCCTACTTATTGAAAAAAATGACCTCGTCTAGAGATTCTTTAGCTCTAGACTGTACAGCATGTGTTTGCTTCCTACTGCTAATAGGTTCTGCAGGGCTTGTCTGTGTGTTTGACGTTCCTCGTAACGATCGTCAAACCAGCTTAACACCTGTGATCTGTGTGGTTAATGTTCACTTGAGGGCCCTGTGCAATCTGTACTTCGAAATTGATTGGTAGCTTCCTCTTGCAGCATAACGCATGTACTTCTCTACAGCACTTAATCAAGGATTTTGGACAACATTATAATATCCTGGAATGGATGCTGAAGGCCCTGAAAACACAGTAACATGCATCGCGCCAGTTAATATAGCTGTCATTAAATACTGTAAGACAGCTATCCTATTAATTGGATTGTCTGTTTTCCTTCGCACCTGCTTGCTTTAAGCCCTGCATTGCATATGCAAAGATTTTATCATACTTTATTTTGTCGGATTCTCTGTGGCTCTCCATAATAGCTGTATGTATGTTACTAATGCGATGTTATCTTTAAATTTCAATCATGCTTTGATTTCTGGTTCAGGGGGAAAGAAAAACGATGCTTACAACATTCCTATGAATTCATCCGTTAGCGTTACTCTTGATGTTGCTGATGTAAGTGATACAATAATTGCTCTTGTGCGATGGAATATTTTCAAATCCCAAGCCAACTTTGAAGTTATTGACCGTTATTCTTTGTTAATACTCGTCATCATTCTCGTCATCTTCATGTATATATTTATAAATGCTTGCATATACACCTCCATCAATCTGTCATACATGTATATGCACCTATATCGATCTATAGGTCTATACATGCATACTATATACGCACTTCCATCCATCTGTACATTCATACATACGAATATGCATACATGCATACATACATACATACATACATACATACATACATACATACATACATACATACATACATACATACA
>QQSS02176344.1:10000-14932 GCA_003687565.2 Craspedacusta sowerbii | reverse complement strand
TAGTATAGTATAGTATAGTATAGTATAGTATAGTATAGTATAGTATAGTATAGCATAGTATAGTATAGTATAGTATATTATAGTATGGTGGAGAATATTATAGTATAGTGTAGTATAGTATAACATAGTTTAGTATAGAATAATATAATATAGTATAGTATAGTACAGCATAGTATAGCATAGTATAGTATAGTATGGAGTAATAGCTTTTCGCAACATTTTTGCCGGAATTTCTGCTATGTGTCTTTAGATGGAGGTGAGTAAGAAGCGCGAACAAGAAGTAGCGCGTCTTCGTAAAGAGTTGGAAGACGCGAATGCGGCCAACGATCAGGCGGTGCAGTCGATGAAGAACAAGTACAACGCCATGCTTCAAGAAGCCCAAGACGAGCTGGAAAACCTGAAAAAAGCCAAGGCCAAGTATGTGTTGCCGCTGCGCTTTGCAACGCACCCTGAATTAATCTTATTTTTTTTTTATTGTTTTCGCTGTTGTTTTTGGTTTTTGTTGCTGTTTCTTCTTTTTGGTAGAGGACATTGGTGCCTGTGCTAAAACGTTTTATGTTAAACAAAGAAATTTCTAAGCGGATCTCTGTCTTATGAGCTTCCAGTTTTGTGCATTACAACACCCCTAAGAAAATTTAACGGCATTCTAAAGCTATGAGTTCGTGTGTGACTTAGGTCTGATAAGGAGAAGTCGAGCACTGCTTCTGAAGTTGAAGAATTGACTACTCAACTGGAAGCCGCCAAGAAATCGGCTGCCAACGCCTTGAAGAACACGCGCAACCTGGAGGAGCAACTCCGTGCTGCCAATGATCGTGTCCGCACTTTGGAAGTTGAAGTCGGCGAAGCCATGGAGAAGGGAGCTAAGGGCTACGGTGACACTTCTGGCCTGAACGCGCAGATAGAAGAGTTGGAGCATAAGCTCGGCTTGACTACCAAGCAAATGAAGGCACTGCAGAGCCAGCTCGAGGAGACACGCGATGCTGCAGATGCGGAGTCCAAGGCCAAGCACGATGCCCAGCAGAAGCTCGCCGGAGCCCTGCACGAGTTGGAGCAGCTGCACGAGCAGGTGGAAGAGGAGCATGCATCCAAGTCTGACCTTCAGAGCAAGTTCTCAAAGGCCAAGGCTGAAGCTGATCTGTGGAAGTCCAAGTATGACATGGAAGGCGCCAGTCGAGTGGAGGAGCTCGAGGATGCCAAGCGCAAACTGGCTGCCCGCGTTCAAGAAATGGAAGAGGCGCTTGCCGCAGCTGAGACTAAGGCCGCCAGCATGGAGAAAGTCAAGAATCGCATGAACGAGGAAGTTGAAGATTTGTTGCTGGACTTGGAGAAGGCCCAGGCTCAAGCGTCCAACCTGGAGAAGAAGCAGAAAAAGGTCGACCAGCAGATCAACGAGTGGAAGCTCAAGTGCGACGAAATCCAGGCGGACTTGGATAAGTCCCAGCGAGATTCGCGAGCCTACTCTACCGAGTTGCTCAAGCTGCGAGCTGCCCACGAAGACTCCGTCGACAAAATGGAGGCCCTGAAGAAGGAGAACCGCCTACTGACTGGGGAGTTGGCAAGTGTCACTGACCAGCTGAGCGAAGGCGGCAAGTCGAGTCTCGAGGTGGAGAAGCTGCGTCGCAAACTGGACATGGAGAAGGAAGAGCTTCAGGTTGCCCTGGAAGAGGCAGAAGGTGCTCTTGAACAAGAGGAGGGGAAACTGCTGAAGGTGCAGCTGGAGTTGACCCAGCTTAAGCAGTCAACTGATCGTCGCCTACAGGAGAAGGATGACGAGCTTGAGAACATGCGCAAGAACCATGCCCGTCAAATGGATAGTCTGCAAAACATGCTCGATGCCGACGCTAAGAACAAGGCTGAGGTTGGCAAATTCCGAAAGAAGTTGGAAGGAGATGTTTCCGAATTGGAACAGCAGCTGGATGCCCAACTACGAGCCAACGCCGAGCAGCAGAAGACCATTAAGAAACTGCAAGGGCAAGTCAAGGAACTGCAAAGTCTTGTGGACGACGAGTCGCGCGGCCGAGACGAAGTTCGAGACGGCGCCAGCCGCTCTGAACGTCGTGCAAATGAACTTGCTGTACAACTTGACGAGATGAAGGTGGCCCTGGAGCAAGCCGAGCGCAATCGCAAGCTGGCTGTGAGTGAGAAGCAGGAGTTCCAAGACCGAGTGACTGAGCTGCAAGCCCTGTACAACAACGTGACAAGCTCCAAGCGCAAAGCCGAGGGTGACTACCACGCCTTGCAGGAGGAGATCGACGAGCTAGAGAACGAGCGACTGGCCGCAGAGGATAAAGCCAACAAGGCTGCAGCCGAAGTTGCCAGGCTGATGAGCGAGTTGGTTTCTGCACAGGAGAGCGCTACAACCGCTGAGAAGAGTCGTGCTGGACTTGTCAAGCAGGTTTCAGATCTGACTGCTCGCCTGGAAGAAGCTGAAGCTGGTAGTGGCAAGGGACTGAAGACGCAAATCCGAAAAATGGAATCCAGAGTAAGTGTAGAGGCACCTTTAGGAAATTCCTTTTACACAGTAGTATGCTTTACCACGATACATAAAATATAGGCTATCCCTAAATGTAAGCTATCACTTTATATTTGCACTATCCAAGCTCGAATTCGTTCCTAATAACACTACTATTTTACATTGCCAATATTGCTTAACAAAAAAGTGCAACTTGGTACTTGCAGCCCCTGTAAATTAAGGCACAAGGTACATAAAAATTCATTCAAAGTAATGGCAGGCGTTCTTTGTTTAGAAGCGTTGTGTTACAGAACGAGTAAATGTTCGCAAAGTGGATGTCGATATTGGCTAGCTCTTGCTAATCAGGCCCCAATACACACACACACACACACACACACACACACACACACACACACACACACACACACACACACACATATGAGAGAGAGGGAGCGAGAACGAAAAATTTCATTACCCGTTAAAGAACGTATGTGTGGCCTTATCAGCTATATTGACTTGTTGTTTTTTTTTCTTCAGATTATGGAGTTGGAGACGGAGTTGGACAACGAGACCAGAAAGGGGGCTGAAACCATCAAGAACTCGCGCAAGGCTGAAAAGCGAGCCAAGGAGCTTGAGTTCCAGATTGAAGACGAGCACAAGGCTTTGGCCATGGCTCAAGACGCTGCTGAGAAGCTGAACCAGAAGATGAAGAAGATGCGTCTGCAGCTGGAAGAGGCGGTAAGCGATTTCATTAGCTCAGGGGTCTCAAAACTACAGCCCGCGAGGCCTTTTACTCCGGCCCGCGGACGCCTTCCTTGACGTACAGAAAAGTACGGAGACCTATGGTACATTGAATATCACGCTTCTTAGAAGAGAGCAAATTTGAAGAACTTATGCTTTGGTTCCATAAACTCACATCCGATGCGCGTGGCTTGTGTGTACAGATAAGAATAACATCTCGTTTGGATTCTACTTTATTTGATCTTATATCCAGCCCCCAGTCCGCAACACGTCCGTTAGTGCGGCTCTCGGACAGAAAAGTTTGGATTAGTTCGGTTGTAGAAGCAGATACATGTGATTTAATTTAATAATTTATTAAAGAGTCATTTTTGCACTAGAACGCCTTGGGGCCTACAATTTCTTAGTTCCGCGGAAATTCTGACTTTTCATACCAAACTTTTCAATTGAAGTCAAAGAGGTGCCTCTATCAGTAAGATAGCTTTATATGAATAAAGGAATATGTTATCTTGGCTATCATTGCTCATTTCCCTCGTAGTACCTGACATGTTACGATAACACTGATCGAAATAAAATGCTGCGCTAAGAACGAATGTTTTTCTAAAGGCCTTGTATCTAAGTCCATAAACAATTGTACCTCAAACGTTTCGGGAGGGGGCCACCGAGGAGAGTACTTAATCAAGTCTTAGACCCAAGGCAACTCGAAAGTATCATGAAGGCTTGCAGTAGGTTTGACGCACTTCTATGTTCTTCGCAGGAGGCTCAAGCTAGCTCGTGGCAGGCAAAGTTCAAGAAGGCTGCCGTGGAGTTGGAGGAATCGGAAGAGCGGGCAGAGGCTGCCGAGCAAGCCTTACAGAAAGCCAGGCAGAGGGCCCGTGGTCCCTCGCAAGCAGGAACTCGAGGGGTACGTAGATAATGGTCTTCTCCCATTTGTGCTGACTGTATCTTGCCAGCTTAAAGCGAAAAAAAAAGTGTCTATGTTTATGTTCGGCATTTGTAAACCTTTTGTTTACCTTCTGTATCTGCAGAGGGTCTCTGTTATGACACTATTGCTCCCGCTTCCACATAGTGCGGTGAGGACTCATTTTGCGTGGCTAGTGCTTCTAAAAATTCCCCTTGCTTTTTTTACATCAGTTGTCGGCAACCAGTTCGCGAGCTCTGTCCCGAGGTTCAAAGTCGCCTACTGCAAACGATTAGCCAGACGACATGATGTACGGGGGTAATCACCATGCCTCTCCAGGTTAACGGAATCGCGCAGGGCAGTCACATCTCGACTTTTGCATGTTGATCGCCGTGCGAGTTTCCGTGACTGGGGAGGCACTGGGCACCGATATATTTTTCTTATTCGTCTGCATTGTGAATTGTTACTTTCGCTTGCACGAAGTTGCATAATCCATGCACCTATGACCTTGCAGAGCCCAAAGGTAATGATATTAGAACGTGAATAGTATGGATTCCAGATGGTGGGTGCTGCTCCGCTAAGTCTGAATTTCAATTTACATGGCTTTCTTGTTCCAAACCAAACGGTTTTTCGCATGGACTGGCTTTGCATTTGCTTTCCAACATCAGCATTTCCACGAGGGAAAACACTATATATATGTATGTACATGTAGTATATTTCCGCACACACACACACACTCACACACACACACACACACACACACACACACACGCACACACACACACAAATATATATATATATATATATATAAAGTTATATATATATATATAAATTTATATAT
>QQSS02176344.1:0-5000 GCA_003687565.2 Craspedacusta sowerbii | reverse complement strand
CAATAGATCCTGGTCTGGGTCCACACAGATCTAGAAGAAACCTCGAGCATTTTAGTAAAAAAATCAATTTCCCGAGAGCCTTATCAGTAGATGTATAAAATCGTATTTACATACCAAGTTTGAATCCAAAGCTAATCCAAGTGATAGAATATCGACGGGTGAAAAAGCGCGTTACTACAAACTCCATTACATAGGTTTTGTATTTAACTTCACTAGCCAAAACGTTCGTAACATTGTTAGTAGGTATTGCGTATGCATTGATGTTAAACTTATTTTTGTTTCATTTAAGTCTGGGTGTTATTTTTCCTTAAAGGACCCGCCAGATTTTCAGCGTAAACTGAAGGAGGCCATGTTTATTCAATGGATAAAACCTAACCTTAACGCCCAACTTAACCATCTAGCTCTTACTCTTTCTATCTTGATCTATCCTTTCTTTCTTACTTACCGTCTTACTTAATTCGTTCTCTCCTCGGTATTGGCGCGCGCTTGCGTACAGCTGTTGTTCCCTCGTGGAGTTTTTATAGTTGATAGTTGTTAGCAGATGTTGATTGATAGGTTATTTTGTGAAGTCCCTTTTGGAATTTCCATCGGTTGCTGAGTAAGCATTTGGAGCGTCAATTATTGACTGATTGGTGTATTCACGCCCTCTTATTTAAACGCTTTTGATGTAATTTTTTGTGTTAGTTGATAATGATCAAAGCTGATCGAGACATGTTCTACAAACTGAAACGAGTTGTCTTTTTTCTGAAAGCTGTTGTGAATTTAGCGCTACTTCGACAATAAGCTGAAAAATATTCATCAAAAGTAAACTCCAAAGGAGCTACAGCATCAGTAACGATGTCACTTGGAACTGAAACTTCTAGCGATGAGAATTCTTCACAACCTTCGGATACTGAACTTAAGCCTGGTCCATCTATTCCAAAAGCTCTCAAGACGCAGACAGCGAGAAGCACTGTGGATATTGCGAATCCTCCAGTAGCTGCTGCTCTTGATAGAGCAAGTATTTCTGCGATGCAAAATTTTTCTGCGATGGCATCTACAGGACTGCTAAAGAAAGATGTGGAAGAAGTCATTGTTAGTGCCAGCGCTATAAGACGAGCTCGTATGAACCATCGCAAGATTTTCAGGTCGGAAGTCAAATAAATATTTGATCCTGCAGTTCCACGAATTTTGCATTGGGACTGCAAGATAATGGATGACATCACTGGTTCAGACGAGGTAAAGTCGATTGACTTCGGTTATCGGGCAGCTTGTGGTAAAATCGCTAGCTGTCCTTAAGCTCCAAGATGGCACAGCGGCTTCAATGGCACAAGCAATTACACAAGCTATTGATGACTGGGGCTTGCCAGACAGGATCAAGGGGATCTGCAATGCTGTATTTGATACAACGTCTTCAAATACTGGAACAAAAGGTTGCGCTTGTATTCGGTTAGAAGCAAAGCTTGGCCGACAATTAATCAATTTAGCCTGTCGCCACCACATCTCAGAAATTATTCTTGAAAAAGGTTTCAGCGTTCATGACGTCTCACGGTCTCCTGACATGACGTTGTTTGGCCACTTCAAAGACTCTCGATCCCGTATTGACCAGAAATCATTTTGTACAGCAGCTGAAGAAAACAATTTAGCAAGTATGATCGCTCCTTTGAAGGATGATGTCATCAAGTTTGCACAGTCTCAGCTGAATAAATTTCAACCTTGTGACGACTACGTTGAATTGCGTGAACTTTCTATCATTTTCTTGGGTGCCACACCTGAACGAGGAATACAGTTTCGATACTTAGGTGCTACTCACAGGGCTCGTTGGAAGGCCATTTATTACATAAAGATATGACTTTTTCGCAAGCGATACGATCCACTACACCCAGACACCAGGTGTCGGAAGTCTCGAGGTCTTTCCTATGGACAGAAGATATGGCATCAACTGTAAGAAGTAAGTCTGCTCATCGCTTAAGTATAAATACTGGTTTGAATGCCCAGCTGCAAACTGTCCTTCACAACAAGACCTTGCAGTACTGTGTGCTTTATCTGAATACCAAAACACCGAAATAGCCAAGGTTGCCACTACAGCCTTTGATATAACCACCATCATGTAATAGAGGGTTGGAGAACAATATCCTGTTACTTTTATTTTTTAGAAGCACCCTAACATACAGGTCAATGAAACCAGGAAAAACCTTCTTTCTTAGCAAATGATGGCAGAGAAACACCAGTTTTATTTCCACCGCAAATAAGTACGTCACGCATCTACCACTTTGATTCAAAAGTAGATCGTCCAAGCGGAAGCATGACTGAGAGAGGAGACAGAAACCACCACTACTGCAGCAAGATGTTTCTCGACAGGGAAACCACTACTAATACTTGCCTACCAATACAAAAAAAGCGGACAAACATTGTCACTTAAACTATAATAATTGCTCATTATAGGAAGTGTACAAATACTTAGCGACTTACTGCCAATTGATGAGTATTTGCGGAAAGGCCACAAATAAAAAAAATCTACCTTAAGCCCTGCAATATTTAGCACTTAAATAAATTATATTAAATAAATATAAATTGTGGATCCTCCAAGCGAAAGCATGGCTGAGAGAGAGGAGACGAGAGACCACGGATTAATGCAGCAAACAGGGAAGCGAAATATTTTATTGGCGAACAATTTTCGGCGACAGCAAACAACTTTCCAAACAGTAATCACAAAAAACGAAATTTTATTCCTCTTTTGCATACAGATGCATCATTTTCACATAGCAGCAACACGCCTCATTCGAAATACCCCTTTATTCTGTCACAATTGGTCTCCATATGCGGAATATACTCGCAGGCATTCGTATAAATATCTGCTGCTATATCGGCAATTATGTAGAGCCTAAGATCTTTGCTACTCGTCACCAAGCAACTACAACAAACTGGTGCAGGGATTTCAACCTAAACAAAAAACGCATCAGCACATTGTCCGTCCGTCCGCTTGATTAAATGCTATGCTCTGACGCCACAAAGAAAAACGCGACACCGAGGGTCGGGTGAGGGTTCGCATGACTTCAATATACTCACGAAATAAGTCACGGCAACCGAGCGTTCATGTTAAACATGTGGCAGGAGTGTCTATACCGATTCTCCGTAGCGACTGACTAAAAGTGCCGTCACTGGTATTGACCTACAAAACAAGGCATGGGTATGAGGTTCGTCCGGGGCATGGGCAAGAGTAGGCGAGTACGTACAGCGTCTCAGTGACCTAGACATGGAGGCGCGGGTGCGGCGAAAGCAGCGGCAATGCTCATGATATTCGAGACGACCCAATTTCGGCCTACTCCCACATCTCCGAGACAATGCATATCGCAACTTTTCATTTGTTTCTTCTCTGTCCGTTTGCGTGTGTGTGTGTGTGTGTGTGTGTGTGTGTGTGTGTGTGTGTGTGCGTGTGTGTGTGCATGTGTGTGTGTCTGTGTTTGTGTGTGCGTATGTGTGTGTCTGTGTGTGTGTCTGTGTGTGTGTGTGTGTGTGTGCGTGTGTGTGTGCGTGTGTGTCTGTGTTTTTGTGTGTGTGCGCGTGTGTGTGTTCGTGTGTGCGTGCGTGTGCGTGTCTGCGTATTTGATGGAACTACGATTGCTTTTCGATTGCTAGAACAGGGGTCTCCAAACTTGTTAGCACGGGGGCCGAAGTAGCGTTAATAAGTTAGAATCAAAGCAGACGTGTGGCGATGAGAGTGGCGAAAGACAGGCCGATCACCACCACTAAAACCACACGGGGAATTTCAGACAAACCATTGTTAATGGATTTAATTCGCGAGTACTAAGCACAACCTTTAACGAATCATAAATTTTCGTGTTTCTTTTCGATGATAAATGCATCCGCAGGCCGCAATAAAGGGCCACGCGGGTGGGATCTGGCCCGCGGGCCGTAGTTTGGAGACCCCTGGTCTAGAACAACCTGCCTTATAAAAGCAAAACACGTCAAACCAGTCTAGGTAAAGAATCTTCAAAATGATCCCACTGAACATGCCATTCAGATGTTACCAGTCAACAATGGATACGGCACCAGCAGTTGACGGGTATGCATGTATGAGTATAAGCTGGTCGAAAAGTACTGTCTCGGGACCGAAGTCACGATGTCAAGTCAACAACCTGTAGTAACGGCTGTGATACGATCGAGGTCAGTTTAACTCAGGACCAGCACTTAGAAAGAGGTTAGGCAACTGCCACAGAGTCTAGTACTGCTTCATTCGCACACTTCAACAGCCACATCGAATGATGATATAATGGGAGCTCCTGCCGCACATTCTCAATACTTTATGGGTTACTTAACATGTCAACACTATGTATGCGGAGGGCATGGGCTTCACTCCGTGCTCCATTAAAAAAAAAAACGACATACTCGAGTACTCTGGCAGAGTAACAAATAACATGGTAGAAATTTCTAGGCAAGCTCGTTAGCACTAAGTACCCCAGGACCCTCAAAATACGCATAATTTATTCGCCGAACGATCTTTCTGAATGTCCCCCAGATTGAAGAAACATGGAATCCGTTTCCGGAGCGGCATAGACGTTATGATGGATCTAGCGTTCAGCACTGTTCGTGAAAGCACCATAAGCTACTGCTCTCACATGACAAAACAATTGCATACTCATGCAATAACTATTTTTTTCTTCGAGCCGAACTGAACTTTCTAAGGCATTCAAATAGTAGTTACCTCAATCGTATAAGAGGGAAACACTGAACACGACACAGCTCAAAGAAAAAAGTCTAGATCAAAGCCATCAAATCCTGCCTCAAAGTCAGGGAGACGCCACGCGGCACTCATAGTCTAGCTCAAAATGACTGAAGTTAAAAAAGTGGAACCAAAGTATGCTCTCCGTAGAAACCGAGCCACAGAAATCGGATGTCTTAGGACCACGTTGAGCAATAAGTCTCTCTCTATATCTATCTATCTCTATATCTATCTATCTATCTATCTATCTATCTATCTATCTATCTATCTATCTATCTATCTATCTATCTATCTATCT
>QQSS02176333.1:0-14934 GCA_003687565.2 Craspedacusta sowerbii | reverse complement strand
TATATATACAT
Source organism: Craspedacusta sowerbii (assembly GCA_003687565.2). Lineage (NCBI taxonomy): Eukaryota > Metazoa > Cnidaria > Hydrozoa > Limnomedusae > Olindiidae > Craspedacusta > Craspedacusta sowerbii. The sequence goes on along the minus strand of QQSS02176333.1, from coordinate 14,923 downwards.
ATATATTTACATACCGCTCTGGTATATACCATCGAGCACATGGAACATTGACCTGAAGCAGGAAGTCCATGAAGGAAGACAGACCGCAGAAAGACGATGACGCACCTGCTAGAGCAATCGTACACAGCACGGTTCGCTCCTGAAGTGGAGCCCACGAACTCCAAATCTGATGGTTGCAAGGCAACATGACACCCTAAATTATAGGGGAATTAGGCTTACAAATTTTAACAAGCTTATGTAGTTGCGCAGCTTAATAATGCAAATAGCTGAATATTAAATAATGACAATAAAAAACTTAGACCTTCTTACTTGTTTGTAGAGTCGGGATGACTTTAAAAACAAGTTGGGGGGAAAATCCTCAAAGAATCAGGTTATAATGTCTTACGCGGTAAGATCAAGAGATATTCAATCGATCCTCAATGAAGATTACACAGCGGAAAACTGTTTTCGCAAACGCACAGTGGTGAACAGAACTCTACTGTCATGTACTGGGATCCGATACAGGGAGAAATACATGAAAATGCCTCCATCGGGGAAACGGTATCAGTACATTCATTATTATTTTCATCAGGGAAATGTTAGCCGATAATTTATGAATCGACGGAGGCTTGACCTCAACTGCGTCCCATGATATCTTTTATAGCAGCGTGCGAACAGCTGCGAGATTATATAATTACAATGCAGATACTTACCAAGGCAAGACCTTCAAGAATCCGTAGAATCACCAACGCCCATACGCTATACCGGGCCATCGGTGGGGTCAAGAGAGTTAGAATTGAAGCAACGAGTATGCCAAAACCGAAGATTCTCGTTCCACCGAACCGCATGGCGAAGTATCCGCCTGGAATCTGCAGCACCATATAGCCATAGTAGAAGGAACCGAGCACGAAGCCTAACGAAAGATGGGCACGACAATTATTTAAATAACGTTAGAAGAGAAGAAAAGATGGAGTTGCTGTCTATCTTACTGCGCATGTTTAAAGTAAAAGTGTCTACTTTGACATAGCCGCTTAATTGATATCTCACCAGTCAGTGGTATTCAGTTGTGTTCTCAAACTACAAATTAACAACAAAAAAAAATCATGCCGAATTTTTAGACTTAAAAGCTATGACATTTGAAGAGAAAATAGGGTTGCAAAAAAAAAAGTTGCTAGGTTTCTCAGCAACAGACGTAACTGCAGATGTAAGAATGCTTCACTGTGTTTAAGTGCCATCTTGTGAAAATTTGACAGGGCGCTATTTTAACTAATAAAACCTCGAGATTCTCGATCCCGAAATGATTTCCTCTATGGAGTTATTTTGACATAAAAAAAACAATGATTCTGGAGATTCATTTTCTCGTTCAGATGTATATAATTATTTGTTATTACTAATACCCTTACTTTGTTAACTGATGCAGCCGGCCAGGCAAACAATTATTAGTACAAAACCTTAATTTAGCATATATGCGTACAAGTGGGTGGAAAAATCTAGCCGATCTCCAATGTGTTGCTATATTGCTTTGAGCGACCAAATACTAAGATACAGATCTCACTGCTAGAACCTACATACCAACAATACTTCGTCAGAGACTTTAGGGTTGATTGTAAAGGATAGCACAGTTCTAGGGTAGCAGGCGGTATATGAACTCACCTTGAAGTCGGGAAGACCAGTTAAATTCAGGCATCTGTCAAAAAAACAAAAGCGTTCCTAAATGCTATTTAACTTCAAGGCAATACACATTGTTTTCAGCACTTGAACGCAACATAAGTGTGCAATAAATATATTTAGTCGTTACATAACAATTGCAGTTTCTAGACAAGCAAAGTGCCAAAGCTAAAGATCTTCTTTCTTTCAGATATAGGAAGCGCACATATAATATGCAGTTTGGATCTAAATTTATATACTTCATATAGAATTTTTTCAAGGTGCTAAGCTCTTGTGAGAATTTTTTTTCGAAACTCTACAAGAAATTAAATTCTTTTAAAACATCGCAATTATGCACTAGTTCATGTCTGATGTACGCAAATAATACTGCTTCGAATATGAATAGTTATCTGCTGCTCATCTGGGTGATTTAGCCTGAAGTATGAAAAATCAAGGCAACATCTGATTGGAGAAGGCGACCAACCAACGCGCCATCACTAGGGAACTTAAGCAAACGCCGTTCATTTGCGTTCAAATTAGAACGATATCAAATATCAGGGATTCTTAGTTGCCAACCGCCAAAACTAGTTAACCGCATTAGGAACTAGAAAAAAAGGATGAATTCTTTTCCTCACTTAACGGGATGTGCATGTCGCTTTACGAAGCCTGTTAATAACTATGATAAACTGAGTATTATTATTAGTTGCCACAAGAAATGGTACTTTGTGGAAATATTGAGAAATGCCTTGAAGGTGTTCAATATATTTTTTTTCGCAGAATTTTTTTTAGACGATCCTAGAAGTTTCATTTATTTAAAATGTAGCATTAACGGGTCGAGCAATCCTGCGAATGCATGCTTATAATGAGAACCGACAATCGAAAACAGTGATTTCGAGAACACGATTCGTCTCAAGATGGAAACGCATGCGTCAAATTGGTTTCTCTCTTACCACTGTGACTGGCTTCCCTCCCTTCATAAGCGTATGATTATGGACCATCGCACCAATGGCTACGTTAATGTTTACTCGGATAGCGTACATATTCATGAAGCCGATCATCATCATGATCGCTAGGATGTAACGCTTTGGAATCAGCACTTCGGGCTCACCCGTGGGTCCAGATTCTGTGGATGACTTATCAGAATCATCATCAGCTTCTCCTCTACGTCGAGGTTCAGGCGTGTCCAGCCGACGTACTGACAATAGTCTAGCCTGCTCGTTTCCGGCTTTGGACATGGAGTCCGGGCTAGCCTGTTCGTTCCCTGTGTTGGACATATAAGCCGGTGTAGCCTGTTCTTTACCTGCTTTGGAAATATAGGTCGGGGACGTTTGCCAAGTAGATCTCTCACCTCCGTTTTCAGCCAAGTTGCTATTAATCCTTGCCTGGTTCTTATCTCGTATTAGCTTTGCTTTATTGCTACGATCTGCGAGCGATATAGCTCCGTCTACTAAAGGCGTAGCATCATCCGTACAATCAGAGCTAATGTCCTCGTCAATCTCTCTTTCTAGAGCATTCCCCGAGGTGTTCCTGTAGTGTGTAGTGGGTGACCTCCCTACACCACTTCTATCATGCCCACGTGTGTATACCGATGGAGCGTCACCGTCCAGATTTTGGATGGAGACATATGGTCTTGTTGTCGGAGTGCCTCTTTTCGTTCGCTGTGCGTTCCCTGCTGTAGGTTGCTTTGGCGAATCATCCATTCTCGCTGGCCACCCGCAAATTTACGCCTGTTTTTCAAAATTGCTAACTCGCCGCCACTCAAGCAGAACCACATTGAACGCCTTCAGCTACACTGCTGAATGGACAGTCCACTTTGGGCCTTTCTTTTTTTTTTGTGAAGAAATACAAGTTTCTTTAACAAATTTCGCCCTCGTAACCTTCTACAACAAAGTTTCTCATTTGCAAAACAGCGCTTAATCATTCGCACCAAACAACGGCAAGAGCCACCTGCTCTGTGCAATCATAGATTTACCTCCTCCGACTGCCGGCTGTGGCATTTTACTGTCAAAGTTTCCACGCGACACAGCGTGCCAAAGCAGCAAAGCCTCTTTTACCGGACGCCGTACATATCGCCTGATTTTGTCGAACGCTCGCAAATTTAATGTAGCGGATTTGTCTTACCACGAAAGCAATTATTGCTGCTAGCATTTAATGCCATTTAACAGCTGAAGTGATATAGAGTATACCCCTTTTTCCTTTGGAAAATATGTATTTCATGAATAGTTACTAGAATGTAGTGACCGAAATGTGTAGTGTAATGGATTTTGTGTACCGAAATCTGGCCTCACATCCAGCGTTGAATCTTGATATGAAACATAATAACTTCTGGCATTTAGAACAAAGCTCTAACATGGAAGATGCTTAAGCACTTGAAAATTTAGTGTATGCCACTGTTATGACAAGTTGAAATCTTCAGCCTGATAAGCGCTGGCTTTGAGAGTGCATACCCTGCACAACTGTCGCACGCTTATTTCTAGACTAAGCCAAACTGATCATGCCATACACCTGCTTCATTCATAACACTAGACAAACTATTTTTTTTTGCTTTTGTTATTTCGATCCTTGACTTGTCCAGAAGTTCCTAAAATTATCCACCCTAAATCTAGAACTTTCGAGAAAGTTCTTAGCCTCCATCAGTAGTCATGCTTTGTTTATCCCGAACCTCCTGGTTCCACAACCCCAGTGTCAGGCTGTCGCAAGCTGCCCCCCCCCCCGAAATCATCAGCCATTTTTAGGATACAGCAACAAATCACACAGCGAGGAAGATACTGCAGACCCAGATTACAATTTAACAGATGCCTTTGAGAAGAGAAGACCATATGCATATCTGACCTCCGAGTAGACAGACGCTATCACTATGATCTGAGATCTTGGTTGCACCAACCCAACGATGAGCTTCCAGGTTGAATGGCTTCGCGTAACCCGTATGAATGGCTCCAATTTGTTGACAGTTCCTCTCAGAGTCTTAGACCCGCGCTTAGACCAGCAAACAGGGGTTTATTCAGCAGTATAGAGCACGAAAAAACCTAGAAGTAATTGTCTTAATTGGAAAGAGGGCTCTCTTAGCGTACCTAACCCAAAGTGAAGGGCATCTCCGACCCCTTGGGTTGTCCACCTCATGTCGTACTGCCAATTTATCTTGATTATCTTGATTATCTTGAAAACTAGGTCAAATGCACGCTGGATTTTCAATCAGATCAATAATTATTAGAGATATATGAGATTCCCAAATGTAAATAACGTCGTATATCTTAGTATCAAAACGCAACCGCAGGAATGGCCAGAAGATCGGTAGAGCAAAGAACGTTCGTTGGGTTACACCAAATCTCAATCTCAATAAGAGGCGCTAATGAGGACAGGAGCAGTTAAAACCCACTTCTTCAACACAATGGGGGGCTCAATATCCACAGCTCTACGTGTAAAATTAACAAGATCAACTGAACTTTAAACCAATACATTTCAAACATGAGGTGGGTAATGGAATCGACGGTTATTTTCACAAGCTAGTCCGATTGACGCTTCAGGAGACATTTGCTATTATCAAGAGGAACAAAATCAAAGGTGATTGCGAGGTAATTTTACTTAATAAGCAGTGGTGAACGTCACCTGAGCAAGCGAGGCAAAACTTCGACTATGGCAAGGTTCATTGGTGGCGGATTTCGGGTTTTACAATATTCTCTAGACTTGCTAAATAGATCAAATCTCAGAGCTGCCCCACGCACGTGCAGACAAAGAATTTATCTGAACGTACAATTGCACAATGTAGAATGCTACGGAAACGCACGGAAAATACCATATAGATAGCATTTAGGTACATCTCAGCGACCTAAAAGCATCCAAGGTCTACTGCCGAAAATTCCAGAAATTGGGTAAGTAAACAAAGCTGACAACGCTACTTTAGACAAATCGATGACACATACGAGAAATCCTATCCAAAATTATATTCGAGCTTTGCCACTTGCAGTTTATTTGTTCAAAACTCTTTCATCGAAACGGCTGCGCTGTACGACAACCACGCTTTACGGCAAGGAACCGCGGCGAGCGATCAACTGCTCAAAAAGGCGGACCTACACTCGCCATTTCAAGATTAGGTCCACTGCCTGGGCCAGATTATCTACGATTGCATCAGGAACGATGGTGTCATGACGTTCCCACGATTGCCTGCGGAAAAACAAATTAAAGGATATGAAATCGTTAGCAAAACGCATACAAACTTCTTCAAAGGCAAAAAAACAAAACAAAAAAAAAAACAACAAAAAACAAACAAATAAACAAAAAATGACTAGGAACCACCACCATCACAACAGCAACTTAAAACAATAATAGCAACAAGAAAAGCACTTCTTAGCAATCGTCGAACTACGGAACCGTGCCCTTATTTACTGTCTCGAGCCCAGCCGAGTACCTATTCGAAAAGTTTCATAACTTTACTCAATCCCTATTACATGGATGACTGAACCCAATAGAATGCAATATTCTTTAAAAATGAAAAATAAACTCGATCAATAGTAGGAAAAATTCAGGAGGAATGGCCGGGGCAAAACCGTTCTCAGAAACTAAGGATCGTCACGTATGCCTGAGGAAAACGAGACGTCCTCCCTAATCCATCGTTTGCTCATGCACTGGCACATAAATATGTTTACAGATCTACTACCCAATCGACTCATGGAAACATTCAGACTCAAAGGACAACAACAACAACAAAACAACAATTGACGCGATAAACCATCTCCTAATAGCCTTCTCCAAAAGCCAAGAATAAAATACGTAGTCGGTTTTTATTACCTACTAGACCATACTCCAAATAAACCCTGCTATAAGAACACATTTAGCAATGAGCACAATAGCACGCTGGAAAAGCGTCCATTATTCACAAATACCTCAAGAAGCTATATCGGAGAATTTAGCGCCGCACCTTGCCATCGAATGCACGTTTTTAAAATGCTATTAGGAAGCCAAGCTTAAATAAAGAAAGCTTAATTTCAGACTATCTCAAACCCGCTAGATCCATTCCACTTTCATTAAACGAATGGTTCATAAATTAAAAATTAAATCTTAACATAACTTTGTTGCGCAGAGCAAAAGTCAATGCCCAAAGCAGAACCATGCACTTGGCAAAAGCTGAGTTGGAGCATAAGGCCGATAACCTCGACAAAGCATCGCTTAATGGACCTACACGTCCTGCAACGCGCTTCGCACCAACATACGTAAGTCCAGTGTCCATCTTACCTGAACTTGCCCGTCCGAACCTGCACGCCTCGGATGCCGCACTTTTGAGCACCCGCAACATCGCTAACAATATCGTCTCCTATCATCACCGCCTGAAGGAAGCAAATACAAATGAATGTGCTGCATTCGAAATCGACGCTCACCCAAAAAAATCTTAGAGATTGAGACCTAAAAACGTAAGACACAGGAAGAGGCCTCACAAGCCTTCTTGAAACAACGCAGCCAGAGCAGTTAGACCACACAACATTCCACTGCAATAACAACCATATTTGACTTATCCATGTAAACATATGAGCAGCAGAAACTGAAGCCACAATTGAATTGAATCTTCAATTTCTTACTGCTTCAAAAAACGCCTTATTCAGATAACCACCGCAAACTACAAAATTATGCCTGCAAATAAATCAAGCCGGAAAGATTGCTCTACTTACTTCACTGGGACACACACCCATGTCCTCCAGTGCTGCAAGGAAGAAGTCTGGAGAAGGCTTTCCCACAATGATTGGCTCCACGTCACAAGCAAACTAAAACCATTAAAAGCAAACTAAAACAATATTTTCTCCAACGAGCAACTTCGAATACCCTGCCATACTTGGCTAGCACAATAAAGACAAGGACAACAAAGGCTGCACTAAATGCAAATCACTTTTAGATACAGATAAAAAACTTACAAACGCTTTTATGCGTCCAAAGCTAATAAGATTGCACAGGTACCGAGACATATTTTTGCAAGGGCAAGTTACAGCAACACCAAGCAAAAACAGTTATACATAATTGGAACAGTGTATGCTAAAACTGCTCGGCGTTATGCAAACAAACATCCCTCCGCATAACGGATAGCAGCAAACAGAGATCAGACAGTCATTTTTGCGATGATCTGTTATTCTGAAACCCTTACTATATACTAGAAAAACCAGTCATAAAATGCGGCAAGTTAAGTCATGCTCAAAGAAGTTGGAGCATACACATGCCACAGCCTACAGCAACCATAGTCTTCACTGAAGATATATTGGTTTAGACAACAGAATGCCATCTGACTGTTGCTGAAGAACAAGCAAAACGGCAATTAAGCAAGAAGCATCTAGAAAGATGTACCACAAAATTAATTGCAAACAAAAACTAGAATCTTCACATCAAACTCCCTGCAGAGGGAAGTCGTTTAAACAAGCTTGAAAAATGGCTTCAGATAAAGACCAATGCAAGAAATGGATCCTTGATGCAAAATTTCATGCTGCATCAGCAATAATGTCTGATCACAATGTGTCCCTAATAACTGGATACTAACAAAGTACTTGCTGGATCAGTATGATATAGTGCTAAAACGCAGCATAAATTACACTTGGCCTCAAGCATAAATTTATGTTCAATTAATTAAGGGGATGGATTTACAAGAACGTAACTGCCACTCTTAATAACTCCAGTTGAATCATTTCTCTACTGTACACCCTAAATTAGTTGATTTTGGTTAAAATCAACCTTCTTTTGTTAAGATATTATCTTATTAAGCTTCTGCACAGAAGCCAACATTTGGAAGGCAAGTGAAGCTGTCATACCTCCAGAATCTTAGAATAGGACCCAACATCAAGAGCAAGGCCACCATTGTCCATGTAGAACTTGCTGAAAACAGGGGCCACGATTAGAAGTCAACTATGTAACTAAACTACACATCACGCATTGTGTGATTGAGTAACATTCAACAGAAAACATTCATAAACCTGAGTGGAAGAGAACCAGCTCATAGATTTTTTCGTACAAGTTAACCAACATTTGATCACCAAAGCAAACCAACTAAACACATTTCACACAGTCAAGAGGCAATCTCAAATTCGAGAAATATCATTAAACTTACCCATAACCCATTGCAATCAAGATAGGCTCATCCAGGGCTTGCAGTATCTGGAAGGCCGTATTCAGCTTCTCATATGTAAAGGCATCAGCTGCATCTCCTAGCAATACACAGTTGGGATCGCTTTGGTTAAATTCGTTAAACTCAACCTTTGCAACATCATGCAAAATTGGAAAAGGCCTTAAATTTCTCTTCTTTATGAGTTTCTTCGCAGCTGGGATTGGCGAAAAAACTTCTGACTCATCAATAACAAAGCCAAGATTTCGAAGCCTTTTCACAATACTGAAGAGTGGAAGTTGGGATTCATTAGTGCAAAATCTCAATGGAATGCCATGAGCTTTTAACCTACAATGGAATTGAGGGTCTAGTATGGCTAGCTAACTAAACATTATCGCAGCTAAACTCGTGGAAATTTCAGCCACTACATTAGGATTCTGGAATTGAGGATATAGTATAGCTAGCTAACTAAAGATCATTGCAGCTTAACTCGTGGAAATTTCAGCCACATTAGGATGCCGATATCAACAAGCGACCCAAAGCAAAGCTACCAGACCGACCATGATTGCACATGGTGACATCCGAGCAATTGTTTTCCATCAAACCAATTTTAAACAGATATTGAACTTACTGATTCACAGCATCTAGCGAACCGTCAATCAAACAAGGTCCAGTCGACCCGTTGTCATATACAACCCCAGTAATATCCAGTAACAATCCACTAAGTTTAGCAAGCAACCACGGCGGGCGCGAAGAAGACTGCATCTAGTGAGATCGATGTTTGCAAATATTGTTCCTTGCCCCAAGAGTCTCTCTTTCCATAAACTCATAAGCAGTTTTCATCGCTTCCTACAGGCCACGAGTATTTTGTATCTGGAGATGGATAAACTCAATGTAACAGGAGATGGATGGTACAAACTCACCATGCATTTGCTTTTCCAACAGACCGTGAGCCTGAGGTGCACGTGGGTAGGGGTTTCAAGATTTGCTCGGGCAAGACTCGGGCCCTGATAAAATCATTGAAGGATTTCCGATTTGAGACGCCCGCGCTCATGTTGGTCGGGGAATCATTGATACCACTGCATTCTTGTTGCTATATACATCATGTTGTTTGATGTCTAGTTGGTTAGCGGCATATCAAGTAGTTTTCTCATTATTCCTGGAAAACAAGATTAAAATCAAAAGAAAAAGCCGTAAATTCACAGGTCATTTAAATCATTAAGTTTGTAAGGGTGAGGTGCGTTACAAAGAACTATGTGCGGTTTTTTTAAAGTAAGCTATGTGACTAAAAAAGCTTAGTTATGCATCTAAACCAGTTGCCAGAATGCAGGAAGTCTGCAGAAATCTAAGGTACACGCGCCACTTGGTGAATTAAACCCATACTGGAAGTCTTGATTTAAGTATCCCTTTTCGTGCAGCTTTTCCCGTATAAAGCTGTCTGCACATTAAGGAGACTTGCTGAACTGCACATGCACCCTTAAGGATTAGGCTGAGGTTAATGACCTCAAAAAGTATTTTTGATTGTGCCTTAATTTCAGAAGACTAATGTAGTGTTTCTTGTATTAAGTTAGTCAGAGATGCAGGGAGTTTTAGAGAAAACTTTAACATGGTTGAATTTGTGTACTCTTATTAAAAAATTATGCTAATATTTAAACTAGATAAGATTCTCTATATAAAAGTATGAGTGTTAGTAGAAAGTCCTTAATATTTTGTTGTAATGATGTAGAGTCTTATTTGAAGGAAATAAGAGTTAGCCTAACGTGCCATCAACTTATAGATGTCCTCTTGATGAACTAAGTCTAGCACATTTGGAATTAGAAGTGAAATTTATTGGGTTGTTGCATAGATCTTGTAGTGTTAAGGGATTTTAGGATGGATTCAAATCTTGTTATGTTCAAGCAAGATGGAATTTATGTAAGGAGTGTACCTGCTAAAGGGAAGGGTTTATTCTGCTCTAGTCCAATTAAACAAGGTTTGTAAAGTCTTATAAGCATTTTATGTTCTAGATGCATCGCTGCAGTTTAGGAAGGTACTGAATATCCCCATGCAAAATTTCCTCAATCTATTGGAGCTTTTACTCTCATGTAGTTCATATACGCCTTCGGTTGTGATTTATGTGTGATAATGTGTTAATGTTTGTGTTCATATTTACATTGTTTGATATCAATAGAGGTTAGTTGTTAATGAGTGATATGTTTGTCATCTTAAGACAATGTTTGGATTTTAGATTACTCCCAGCAGTTGTGTAATTGTGTGTTTAATTCTCGGTGCGGTTTGTGGGTAAAGATGTTGTGGGCAATCAGGGCAAGGATTTATGCTAACCCTGCTTGCCGAATCTCCTTTTCATGACAGTATCAGCAGCTGTACGAGATTGCGTCTGTTGTGATGATCTGGTATCAGTCACTATGTAATCAACTAGTTCATTTGTAACCCAAAAATATATATCCTTGGCGGGCTATGTGTCACGCCTGGATTAAGACTTTTTTGAGAATACACCTGTTGTTTACTTAGATTTTAGTTAGAAGGATTTTGCGGTCCAGTCAAGTCAATGAGCTTTATTAGTCATTAAAACAAGCATGCTTTTAGAATATGTGCCATCTTCATGATATTTGGTTGATCTTTAAGCCTTGTACTAGACCTCAGCGGAAGCCTGCATGATTTTCTTGCACATTGATCTCTGATGGGTTTTAAGCTATCATGCCAGGTTGAAAAGAACTCATTGTGGTGAAAAACTTGTGAGGGTACCCTTAATCTTGGAAGCTAGTGTGGAGTCTTTCAGGTCTTCAGGCGATGTTTTATCTTCCCAAAAAGACAGGAAAATCCGCTGAAGCACTGTTTCTCCATCGTCTTTTTGTGGTTAGTCTGTTGTGCCATCATGATCTGCTGTTTCGCCAGATTGTAGCCGTTTTCGCAACCAGGCCAGGAGCTTTCTGCCTCACGTTGGACAGCCACAATTACAGGTCAGACTTTACGAGTTTGTTGTTAGACAAGTGATGGGTTAAGCAGTAGGATCTTCTGCCCACCACCGCTCTTTCTACCAGATTTAGTTGGCTGCTGTGAAGCCGTCATTACATTTTCAGAAGATTTGACATGGGCCTTGTGTTTCTGCGTTTCCGACTATCACAGCGAAGTCATCAGTATGAATCTCCGTGTTATCGTGAGCAGTTGATGACAAAACTGGTCATTCGTTTCTAGGTTGGTTTAGGTGCGGTTTAAGCTGCCGTATTGGAAATGGTGAAGTCGCACCTGAATGAGGTTATAAGCCAGACCGCCAGACTGGGATGTCATTAAAGCTTAGTTCGACCTACTCGGGTGTTTGGTGAATGAAGAGGCCGACGTTTGGTTTCCTGCCGCTTTCCGACCCAAAGTTTTATAGCCAAGACATGCCAAAATCTTGGGATTCTTTAATTCGTTTTGTTCCGGAACCGATGCAGGGGACCTCTAATTGAAAGTCAATGTTCGACATGCAGAGTAAAATATTAGAAGTTCACATGAGGATGTTGGCGGTTCTGCCGGCATTTCGTTAATTTTAAAGGCAGCTACTAACTTCACTGCTGTCGAGAATATGTTATTATCCCAATCCATCATTATTTTGTCCGAAGGGCATTTTGATCAAGATGTATTAACAACAGCATGGGTGTTGAAGGCCATTTTCTCGTTCTCGATTTCTAATCCTATAAAGCCACTAAATTAGCTCATTAGCGTTTTTTCTTTGGATTCTTGTTTTCTTTCATTTGTTGCTAAAAAATGTTTTCTGAACTTCTTTGACGGAGAGTTATGTTTTCAATACTACTTACGCTTGAATAACACTCTCAAGCAATAGTTCTAATTGCCATATGAAACCACCCCATCCAAGCTTTAATGTGTTCCCCATAAAGCAAGCAGCTGGATACGCTGTTGTTGTATTCCTCTGCCTTCTAGATAAGCACTTACACCCATGACCTGGTTTATGACCACCGATGTAGCAGCTGGCAGAGCATCATTTCGAGCAATAAAGCAACAGTGCGGTGAAAACTCTTCTAAAAAATCCAGGCTCCGGACAAGCCAGCCTTATGCAGAGAGAGCCCACAGTCTGCATAGCGCTACCCTAAGCTGGTGATGTATCTTTAACAGCCAACAATTTTGCTGCTTCGTGCTTGTGTAACTGTTAATTTTCTCTTTTGAGGAGAAAGAGAAGACAGGTATAGTCGGAAGTTTAGAAGCAATCGTGATCACGCACCATCCACTGATTTTGGGATCTAACGGGGTACGACAAGTACGGAACTATCAGCTCTTGTCATATTCTCTTCTCTACTTACACATGCAAAGCGTAGCTCACAAACAAACTGCGTTTCTGCTTATTTCTACTTTACGCGGAATGTTTGCAGGCAGTTTCTTTTCACTTCCTCTTCTTTAGGAGATAAAAATACTGCCAATCTCCTTCCTTTGCCTTTGTAGTTACTTCAGCAGCTTTGAGCCCAACGCTTCCTGCCCGTTCTAGGCAACAAGACATTAAGGTGTTCAACCGACCAGGCGAAGTCTTGGAATCATCGCGAACAGAGCTGGTCTCTTTTAGGCCTTTTTAACGAAGAACATAACCAACATGCGTGCCGCTTCTTAGTAATGGAGAATGAGCACTCAAATCGGGTAGTGAGTCGCAATGTGTTAGCAATAACTCTGGTAATTCACCAGCCTGTTTTGATCTCTGTTCTTCGATGGGTTGTGTTCTTCCATCTTCAGCGCCGTGTTCCGTGCAGATATGGAGATCAGGTTCCTACATTCTGCTAGAAAATACCTTCCGAGCACCCGAGACAGAACGAGTCGAAGCCGCACGCCAATCGGTTATGGAGTCCTAGTATCCCTCCGGAGCTTGCTTATTGTAACAGTGTTCGAACGTTATGTTTTCAAACGAAAAGTTAATGTTTCAGTGCCCCGCAAGATGCATATAGCAAGATGTCGTAAGGGATTTCTAGCTGGTTGTGAAGTCCTTTCTACTAAAACATGCGTTCTGGAAAGCACTGGGAGTAGAAATGCCGAAATAGGCAAATCGAACCCGGCAGATTATTCACCTTTCGCCAACCCAATTATTCGTGAAAGAGCTGGGGATACAATTATTGGCATTGGCAAATCGGGCCGGGCAGATTATCCGCCTTTCTCCTAGCGCCAACATTCGCGAAGAAGCTGAGGAAAGAAATTAGTGACGTGGAACCGGCATATTATTCCCAAATTTGGCGTGTCTGACTTTCTCATTGAAATGCTCGTTTCCAGTTGATTGCGGATCGATTTCTTGGGGTATCCTTAAATCAATACTTACACATAATGTGAACGTTATTGCCTATGACTTTTATTGCATTAAAGGTTTCTTATTTTCTTGCGCAGGTCACCAGTGGTTATATTTGTATAGTCCGATTCCGAGTTTAAAGCTTTGATTTAGATATTCCTCCACTTTAGCTACGTTGCGTTTTTAGTATCGCGGACAGTGGGTTTGTTTGAACTAGGCTTATCAACAGCAGTACCAAACCTCTTTGAAATTTGGATTCATGGAGGAGGGCGATCGTTACAGGTGTCTTGACCTTAAGATCTTTGGCGACGAGGAATACGTTGTGGCTTTTTTTTTTGAGACCGAGATGTATGAGGATTACACACGTTCGTGAAGTCCAAGTCGTAAGTGGCGAAGCGCGGGCTCCATATAGATTTTGATGTTTGTCAGTGTACATTCCTTTAGAACGCGGTTTGAATATAAAATATGCCACGTAGTCTCGCCCATAACATGCGCTGACTACCAAAGACAGTTAGAACGAGATCACTTAATTTGGAAGATGCTTGCTCAATTTTCAACCCTATTTTTAGGCGATGTTATCTTAAGCGAGAAACCGATAGTTTGCTGCCAGTTTTCATGGAATCGGCTTTACCAGTATAAAGCGTGTGATCATTGCCTGAGATCCCTTGAATCGGCTCAAGCTATGGCGCGTAGACTTGCTGCTATTCAGGAACTGGAATTGCCGCATGCAGATTCGTGCTGTGCGACACATAAAAGACAAATTGTTCATTGCCCGTCGTGCCAGGTGTGTACAGTTAAAACTACTTGAATCCTAGGCCTTCTTTATTTCTAGCTTTACTGCGTCTTACTTTATTTAAGTTGTTGTTTTCGTAATTATTGTTGTTTTTGTTATGATCATTATTATTATTATTATTATTATTATTATTATTATTATTATTATTATTATTATTATTATTATTATTATT
>QQSS02176322.1:0-14937 GCA_003687565.2 Craspedacusta sowerbii | reverse complement strand
TATATATATATATATATATATATATATATATATATATATATATATATATATATATAGAGAGAGAGAGAGAAAGACAACGTAAGATGGTTAACTTGAGTGTTCAATGACGACTTCAGACAATGAATATACATGGTCTTATTCGCATCCTCCGGAAATCAGTGGGCGCGTGATCTAGTAGAGAGGGAGACTTTTCCGAGCACACCAGTCGACAGTCACTATCCGTCAATTGCCTCCACACGTTCGACTATTTGTCCTTACTTAGGCAACGACCTCTAGTTGTTTATTTGAGAGTTGTAAGATCGCTGTTGCAAGATCGTGAATAATCGTGCCATGTTTGATGCTTTATATTTCACAGTGAGCACGCGCCTCATTGTTGTCATAATAGCACGTATATTTTGGCTTTTTTTTGTGCCTTCGCTCCTGTGCATTTAGCCATACACTCCTTCTAATTACATGGAGACTGTGCGGATGATATTGTAATTTACGCTACCATAAAACCACGCCATACCCCAGACTTGTGCAATCATGATATTTTAAAACTATTTGACGCTTGCATTCTTCAGCCATTCCATTTTTCCCTAAATAATTCGCAGTTATAAATTGTGCGGAGGCTATTTGATGCTCCCGTTATTGTACCGTCAACCCGAAAAAAAAAATCCGATTTGCTGGTCCGTTTCAAGTGCCCATTTCTTGCTTTCTAAATGTATTATTTATTTTAATTATTTTCGGCGTTTACTGTTAGTGTCTTAAAGCTATGCGATATCGAGAATGTTTTGCATATCTCTGTTGTTGTTTTTTTTTTTTTTCGAGCAGCAATTATTTACGACGTGGTAACGACAAGGGACGGGAATTACACGAAACTGGACGAAACGATCCAACTGCGAGTTCAGTCGGCCTTCCAAGCGGCTGCGACGGTCGCCACGAGAACTCCAGTTATGATCGTCGAGGAGGGTCCGACACCCATCGACGATGCAAGCCAAGACGTTGCGGCTGCGGAACACGTAGAGGACACGCTTAGTGAGGACGCCCCTGAACAGGCCGACGAAGATGACGAGTGAGACATAAATTTGTATGTATGTATAAGATTTTATAAGGAAAAATACTTTTTTATCCCGTATATTGAAGTCTGGCCGCATATAAGCCCATTGTTGGTGTTTAGCATAGCCTTCACTTGGAGATGCAAATATTACAGAAATAGGTTGGTGCTTTTTGCATTCGAGCTGCTAGCTTAAAAAAAAGAGCTGCTTGTCGAAGAAACTTTGATTTACATGTGCAGGCTGTCGGACCACTTGTGTAACCTGGAGGTAAAGGTTGTCGCGAGATTACTCTTTATGCACCAACCGCTTGTTATGGTTGCCTGTTCGTCTATGAGCTTTCTCTGTGGCACTCATTACGTACTCCCATCTTCGTAGCATGAGCAGGATTATATGTCTAAGTCTTCGTGAAATTTTGGAGTCGTAGATATCTTAATTACTAGGTGACTCCAAAATGATTTACGCATTATGTAGTGAAACATATATGCATATATATATACATATATATATATACATATATATATATATATATATATATATATATATATGTAATTAATTTATATGTAAGCTTAATTTATTACTTATATATCAAACGTAATTTATTTTCTACGCCGAAAGGATTTGCGCTTTTTATAGTGAGAGGCTAAAGCTTGGCTGTATATATATTTCATCAAACTTAATTTGTTCTGGACGTAATTCTTGCTTATTACGGAAGCAAGACATGTAAATAAATGAACTGTCTGAACCTACGCTAACATTTCCATCACTTTGTTTGAGCTTCTGGCCGCCCGCCCATTTGTCCATCCGTTTATAGATGGCTCGCATTGAAAGCTTATATAGCACCTTGTGATATATTTAGGAGTAGTGCCCAAATCGTCGGCGAATTGGAAACAACTGGCTGGCATTCACATCTGGTGCGCCGGACCCTTGAGAAGCCTAAGCTGTCTGGACGAGCTTAGAGGAATAAGAAACCATTCAAAACCTATCTTAACCTATATCAACCCGTTCATAACCTTACAGTTGGGCGTATGGACATTCGCTGAACGGAAATGAGGACTCAATGCATCGCCATCAAGTGCAAGCACCAACATAATCAGGCAGCATGGAATATATGTGCATGTACTTGTGTGTGCAAGTAGCAAGTGGAGAAACAGGTACACAGAAAAACTCGTGTAGCATCCGTTGTTTACACACCTGATCTGTGATAAGCATTTATTCTTGCTAACTACCTCGCTAAAAATAAAAACGTATACAACAACCACAAAAACTGCAAAACGCGGTTTCCCACAAATCTCCTTAATACATAAACAAAGTTTCATATGAATGTCCTTGGAAAGCTGTACACTGCAATGTAAGATTTAAATAGAAATTCAGCCTAAAAACTTCTCATAGATTGTCTCCTAAACTGATGGAAAAGCTTATATAACCTAAGAACAAAAAAAAAAAATAGTATTCCGATAGCCAGTAAACAAACGCACAGATAATAACCCACGCATTAAAATGGCGTGCATAGAAATTCATCAATAAAATAAATTCTCATAAATTGTCTTCTAAACTAGCACCGAAAGGACTAGCAATTCAGTTGACAAAAGTCAGAGGCAAGGACCCAGGCTTGCAATCCCTAAGACACGGGAGCTATTCTCAGAATACAAAGAAAGTCAGGAAAAGAAAGTCAAACCCCGATAAAATGCGACCATAAAACGCAACTTTATGGCAACTAAATATCAAGAGAAGTGACTCAGAAAACGCTTCTGGTCACGTGAGGACGCTATTACGAACAACGTATCAAGACTTTGATCGCAGTAGGCTCATAAAAAAAATTCGTAACAATTCCTCAAAGCAAGGAGTCGCGACATGTACTCAAAGCCCGAGCGTAGAGTCGGTGAAAACTCAAGGCGTGGTCAACTTCAAGTAACTGTCATCGTAGGAGCTCACTTCGTACCCACTGTTGCGGCTCGTCTGCAAAGTATAAGCGTTTTCCTTCTTCTTGTTAAGGGCTTCCGCGGACACAGGGTCACGCTGTTGACCAGCAATGGGCACACAGGCGTTCTGCGCCGGCTCTTTCGGTCTAGGAGCCACAGGTGCCTGCTGATCCGGCGGAATCACCTTCTCGTAGCGATCAGAGTAGCCGTACGCGGTACTCTGGTACAATGGCTCACCTTTCCTGGCGCGCAACTTTCGACATAGGAGGCCAAGTGCGACCATGAGTGCAAGAACCGCAAACGCGAGTACACCAATTGCTGCCACATGCGCAGTCTTGCCGTTGGCAGCGGTCACACCGCCTAAAAAATTCGAGGCAAAAAAAACCCGGTTGTTTAATACCAGCTGATCATGACGTCGAGATACTCGTACTGTAGGAAGATCGTACTGTATGACTAAGGAATTCAAAACCAAAAAAAAAAAACAATTTTGAAATACATACCCTTTATTGACATTCGGAGGTCCATCATCGGCGACACTATTTCATAACTTTCAAAGTCAACGCTGCATTGATAGAAACCTGTCTCCACACCACCGCTAATCTCGAATGTCTTCTTATTGGCAGCATTTCTTAATCTCACCCCATCCTTGTACCAACGGTACTCATTCACACTCGAGTTGTAGTTACACGACAATATCTTGTTGTCGATAGTCAACCATGGTAGATACCCTGAAAATAGGGCATAAAATTTAAAGCAGCACATTGCGGCATAGAAAAATCAGACCTAGGCTTGGCAGAAATACACGCTTGCAAAGCTGAAGTTCTGTAAACACGTTCCAAGCCCACAGTCGCTACACGTTAGGTAGAAGGATCGCACAATTACACCTACTCGCAGACGCATATTTAAGAGGTACATTTTTAGTTACTACTATAGTTGGGCAGCGCTGCTTTGAATAGTAACTTCCGTAATGTGTTAATCGTTAATGTTACTTTGTAAAGCAACTCGCGTGAATCCTTGTTCCGCTACATTTCTAAGCCCGCTACTTTTACATCTGTTGACAACAAATAACGAAAGTAGTACGTTCAGCGAGCTAAAAACTGTTAAACCTTCAGCAAGCTCGTTAGTCGCTTAAACTCCTGATCTTCTAAATCCTTACACTTAAATTTGCAACACTAGCTGTCGCGGATGCGCTAAGCGGCGAGCATATTTCGATGATCTGGAGGCCAAGGAACTATTCTTTTTTCACCAAAACAAGCGCCACTTCAGCTTCTCAAGACCTATCATTCAATACGACATAAACTAACTAACAATCTTGTTAATGCTGTTGTTTTAAGTCAAAAATAAAACTTTAATCGTTTAATTCTTACAAGTTAAATCCGTTAATCGTTAAGTCCGAAAAATCTGAAGAATAGCAATGGATCGTCATTCCCTAAACATAAAATCTAACGGAGCTAACAGACTGGGTGCCCGACTATGGTTAATGCACAGTTCCAAACAGTACAATGCCCTCTGAAAGTGCCACTCAAAGAAGAAAAGCAGCAGTTAGAAAACTCTCACTTTAATCAAAAAACACAAAGAAAAACTCTGGCACCACCACTAACAACAACAACAACAACAACAACAACAACAACACTAGCAACAAGAGCAACAAATCGCTGGCGAGGCGATGTAGAGAACTGTTGATGAATTAAACTCCTCTCATCGGTCGCAATGCAACAAGCGCCTGTCGAAAAACCCGTTCATGCCAGCCAGCAGGACACCGAACAACATCATTAAAAAAAATTTTAAAAGTTCCAAACGAACATGTAAGCGATTGCATCAACGTCGTTGGGCCTTTCCCAGGATCTTTGGATGAATCAGTCACGAAATCTCTCCGAATTTTGCCTTTATAGCCTATCAGGGCATATGAACTTCGAAGTTGCAACGGGAACACTTGCCTGGCGCCAAGTTCTTTCAGGATGTCATACGTTAAATTTTTCATATTAGCCGATCCATCGTCCCAAACAGACACCAATACGATAGTGCTACAAAAAAAAAAAAAAAACATACAAAAGAAAAAAAAATTCAAGCAAGTATTTTTTATCACTCTCACGTTCGTCATAACCGTGATCTGACGTCTATTTCAAGATAAACCGTGCGACTATCGCACCTAGTATCAAGTGGATGGCTTTCAAGATAGGCTACAGATTACCACGCGCAATTTGGTTTAAGCTTCAACCTTCAAAGCAACATGGCCATTACCAAGGCACAAGGGCATTGCACGTCTGAGTCCATTATCGTGGATTTTATTTTCTTTGTGCAGAGCTTGCTTTTATTTCTTATTTCACTTCTGCTAAGTACATCTAGTTTTCTCGGAGTTTATACAAACATGTGAATCTTAATAAAATGCATCTTTCCCAGCAATTTTGTATAATAGACCCACATGAGGAATGTCGATGCAGCTAATCAGGCTCCTTTC
The DNA here is from genome assembly GCA_003687565.2 of Craspedacusta sowerbii. Classification (NCBI taxonomy): domain Eukaryota; kingdom Metazoa; phylum Cnidaria; class Hydrozoa; order Limnomedusae; family Olindiidae; genus Craspedacusta; species Craspedacusta sowerbii. Next base: position 9,523 of record QQSS02176322.1, on the reverse strand, counting down.
TGATGGCGTCTCAAGATTTCCGCCAAGCTTCATACCGTATAAAAGAGCTAAAGAGAAATTCTAACGCTATCCAGTAGTGCATTGACAACAGTGACGATCAATGATTCTTATTTTTAAATATCATCAAAAACGAATACCAGGAGAAGGGTCCAACCAAATCTCTTAAGATCTTGATATCTTTCGGTTCAATGATATGCTAAACGAGATAGGCGTCCAGCTTGAGACTTCATCTTGTCAAAATTGCACGACATTAGCTCAAACCAGACATATGCTTTGAATCCAGAGCCAAATATCAACACTTCACGGCAAGTCTATTCTGCTGATACTACGTGCTTTTGGGTGGAATATGGTTGAGCATGTGCCTAGTCGCTACAGCTGCAAATGTTTTTCGTACTTTATAGATTTTAGAGGGGAAATCCATTTCCAAACAGTTAATACTGATTGAAATATCGTTAAAATTACTTCAACTCTGATCACACTAGCAGCTGTCTAGCCTCCCAAACTTAATGCTTATGGACTTACCCATCTTTGAGGCTCCTCAAAAAATTTGTCATATCTTGAACTTTATCAGCGCCAGCGTAAACATCAAAAACACTACGATCAAGGAACCCTGAATAAATAATACAAGTAGAACCCATCAGCAATAGGCATTTCAAAATCAATGCATGTTGTCATCACTAGCATATGATAAAAAAAATGAATAACATGAACAAAAAAAATGAACAACACATGAATAAGAAAAAATAATTCACACAACATCAATGAAAAATAAAGAGGAATGTTAGACAAATAGCACTTAATATAATGTACAATATATATCAAGCATGTATCATAGCTACAGAATAAGCTCTCTAAATTGTAAGGTTAACACACTAAAATTGTAGTGCTCCAAGCCTTGCACTTGGATTGCAAGGCTTCATGAAATCCACAAAGAGAAGCCAGTCGCTTGCATTTTCAAATACCAAGACAAGCATTTCATGTGAAAAATAAACTAAGACAAGAAATATAGTGCAATGCACTTAAAAAAATGTACTAACCAACTCCAGGAGTAAGAGTAACTATTGTGTATCCACGTGATGGGTATGAATAATAATTCATTCCATTGATCGTCAAATAGCCAACAAACTTTTCGTAATGATCATCCAGCCCAATTGACATAATAGATATGTCAAATACCACTTTCCTGATATCTTTACTCTTAAGAACTGAATAAAAAGATATATGATTCATCTCAATTCCAGACAAACAAGCTGCACTTAAATAGCACTGGCATCCTCATGCATTACAATTTACAATAAACAGAAATAAAAACTTCAAAGGTTTTGTTTCTTTAATATATGACACAGCTTCACAATGATGAAATTATGAAAACTACCAATCAATCAAGCAAGGAAAATCTAAACTAACCATTTTCAAATGCAAAATAAGAAGATGGTAAACTTGATGTCTGACTTGGAACACATATGTTTTGCACTGGCTGCTTGCCGCGGAAGATTCCAAATAAGTGGCAAGAGTCAGATTCACTTAAACCTGAAAAAGAAGACTCAAAAACAAACAAGACTCATCTCAGTCTCCAAAACAAGAGCAGGCAGATCATACGGAAGCAGCTTACTGTATGCTTTACATTTGATATAATGCCTCCCAGCTTACCTGCAGCTAGAAACAGAATTAAGACAGAGCAAAGTCTACCGTAGGTCGTGCAATGGAAATGCCAGCTACTTAAGAGACATAAATTAATACATCCTTTTAAACCTCAAACGTAAGCTCAGGGTTTCTTTTAGCTACAAGTTGATGGACTAATGAAATGTCTAGCTGGCTAGAATTTGTCTATAACTAGAACTGCTTGCAAATTCCAACCAGGAGCTGCAAAAATGCCAGTAGCATAAACATGGCAAAAAGAAAACAAAACATTTCATTTTTTTGCCATTCGTCAAGCAATAGATCTACTTACTCATTCCAACAGGCAGCTGCAAAACTGCCAGTAGCAGAAGCATGGCAGATACGGAACCTTTCATTTTTGTTGATATCCTACGCATATGAAGAAGCACAAACTGAACTGCTTTAATGCAGGGAAAAAAACAACAACATACCTATTCAAGGGATTTACAATTTAATTATGTAAGCAGCTTTTAGAAAGAAGCCCCAAATAAGTTAGCTGAGCAAGCAAGACTTGCTAGCGACAAGCGGCTGAAATTGAGTACCAGCAACTCTAACGCAATTCAAACTGGAAATGCATGTACGAGGCAAGCAAATTTGCGCAACCAACTGCGGACTGGCTAAAAATTTGGTTTATATACGGGATGAAGAAAAGCACACGAGTTAATCATCATCAAGCATAAAATCAATCAGAAATTTATCAAACGGGAGTCAAGGAGACTTAGATTTCACCAAAAAAGCATGAGGAATTGCAAATACTCTAGATCTGACCACCCAACATCACGTGAAGTCACCTTGTGGATCTCTTTTCTTAAAATAATATATTATATTACTGCTGATATCACTGGAATAGGGACACATACCCACCAAGCACTCCAGTCGCAACTCCGGTAATTTAGTTAGCCACTTAAACTCGCACTCCAAACACCGACGGCGCTCTCGTAGTCGTAGACTCGAAGGACCAAAAAAACGATCGGCGGCTTGCACCGTGGAAACTTCCGTCCTTCTATTGCGTCATCACTGTCAATGTACGATGGAAAGCAGCAGTCAAACGCGCTAACCACAATCAACATGCGAAAGATATTCAGATGTAAGTTTGGGAGATTTGTGAGAGCCATCAAATTTGCATGGCAATACATTTAATTTTTTTGGGGCTGCAGATTGCTCGTGTTTGTCATTGTGTCGAGGACTGCTGCTGGTCCTCATGTCGTACGTGAGATTTCTTTAAGTGCCTGCACTCTCCTGACGTCACCTGCGATGATTCTGTTGTCGCTGCGGTTAAAGGGTTTCCAAATACCAAAAACCCCTCCAACAACAGCTCAAGAGTTCTTTAAACCAAACCAGTGGGAAAATGATCCACTTGACTTCCAAGTGTTCTTTTACTGGATAGCCTGAAAAGCGTCAAAGTTTGAAGAAATTGATATTCTATTGATATGCTTAGATCAAGGCGTTCTTACCTACATAGTAAAGTACGCCTTTGCTTAGATGCATTCATTTACGACATCTTTTAAGGGTTTCGGTGAGATAAGAGACGTCTTTTCCAGACGTGTGGAGATGTGACGTCTTTGTGACGTCACTCGCGATCTCCGACTGGTTGTGAACGAGATGGCGCGAAACCAAAACCCACAATACCAGGATGCAGTAGCCTTGGTCACACGATTAGTCGTTTTTAAATGGTAAAGATTTAGGGTTAAGTTTAGATTGTCGGGCCGTAGGTTTTAGCGCATGCGCTTCGTCGCTATGGCGTTTTTGGCGAAATAAAAGGAACGTAAAGGTGGGCCCAGTAGTTTATTTCATTCCCTTAAGGATGCGAAGTATGATGAAGACAGTTCAAATAATTAAAGCTGAGTATGTATGAAGTGCAGGTTTAAGCTATCTAATTGCTTTACGTTTGAAAAAAGAAGACCCAGCCGCAGCTTTTCGCTTTCTGGCTGGTGCGTAAACCACGCGCCCGTCGAACACGCGTGCGCTTTAAATGCGCGCCTGAAACTCTTACTCCGTTGTTGGGTATGTAACTGAATGTTTCGAAGACCCCAAAAAAGTTACCTGTAAAATGCATTATTTGGTGTTGGAGACATCCTAAATCGTGAGGAGATCTGAATCATTTCCTTCTAGATTTTGCCGGCACTTAAATGCTAGGCAACTGAGTGCGTTCGCCGTTCTAAAGACGCCTTCTTGAGATGTCTTAAAAGCGTCCTTCTGAGATAGCTAAAGACGTTTTAGATGTCTTGAAGTCGTCTTTTTTGATGAATAGAAGACGTCTTCAATGCATCTTAAAATCTTAAATGCATGTTTCTGAGATGTCGAAGAGACATCTTTTTTGAGATGTCTAAAAGACATCTTTAAAAAACATCTCAAAGGATACCAAAAAAGATTTAAAAAAAAAAAAAGAAGATGTCTTTAAGACGTCTTTAAATTACGCGAGATTTCTTTAAGATGTCTTTTCCCGGCTGTGAACTAAAGTCGCGCATTGTCTTAGAGCAGCCTTTCTCTTCATTATTGGTTATTTGCATAGAAAAGGAATTTGGATTAAGGAAAGCCGACTTTTTTAGTCTTCATTATCTACAGCAGTCAGAATACTGAAACATGCAATGTAAGCCCAAACCTCGGATCCACATCTTGTTGTGTTCCTTCTAAACAAGTCGTAACTTTGCGCGCTATTATTTATTGAAAAAAAAAACCTTCAGGTAGCATTGCCAAAAATAAAAAAAATAATAATAAAAATTCTGCGCCATATTGTACAATTTGCAAAAGCAAGTTCAGTTTTTTTCTATTGATTACTATCAGCGGAATCCTGAATTTGCATATGTTTCACCCAATTTCTTATAATTGGCCCTTAAATATGATAGCAGGATATAGCTTGGAAAGGAGAAAACAGTTCGTGTCAAAGATAAAAAGCTTTGCCACTTTGCTTTGATCAACTCGAGTTCATGCTTGTGATAAAAAATTAGTTATGTAGCTGATTCATATTCATCATTGACCCTCATAATAAGTGGGGCCGCAGATGTCCCGCCTCAGATCAGTCTCATCCATTGACTAAATAAATCCGATGACTGCGTAAATCAGTTGCCTAAATAAATGGTTAAATAAATTGTTAAAATGGTTAAATAACAACGATAAGTTGAGAATTTTGCTGTCAATATTATATGACACCTTCTAGTTAAAAATTTTTAAAAACAGTTTGGGAACCCAATCCCATAATTCGAAGAATTTATACCATGAAGATTATGTCCAGGAGCATCAAGTCATGATAATGTCCCATCCGGTGCACGCATAAACGAGATGTGAAACGTGCAAGTCCAAGTTTTCCATCTGACACCATGGAATGCCTTGAATCCCTTTGGCTTTAACCTTTCCTGGTCATCCAGGTAGAGACGCGGCTCACAAACTTCTTGTCGCTCAGAAAAAGCTGCTGAACTCGAAAATTTAAGTTTAAGATTTGATAAAAGGGCTTTGTTTCGAGATCAGAGCGATTGTTTAACGGTTCGTGGGTGTAAGCAGATTGGAATAAGTTCATTTGGATGAAATATTATGTGTTTTTAGTATGTATTTGCTATTAAAGCCGTAAGCTTCATGAACCCATCATACTGTGGTCAAAGGAAAGAACGAGTAAATTTGTTGGGATTTCCGGCGAAAACATTTTAATTGCGTTATCGCAAAGCTTTTGCGGATATTGGTGCTAGGTTGGTGTGTAAGTATTACCTTATTTGGTCCCTGTTGCTGGATTTTCTTGACTTCGCCACGCAGCCACGCATAGCTATATTAGTTTCGAACATAATTGTTGTATTTCATGATAGTTGTCATTGAGCGTATTTGGAGCACACGAATATTTTGGATTAAGTATTACGACGATGTCGTCTTAGTGGCGTTATTGCAATTTGCACCACGCGAGATTTATCTTGATTGTAGGCATTTCATTTACTTCGTCCACAGGTTGTTTAATTTAATAAGGCCTACATCCTGACTTTCTTATAAAATCTTGATATAAACCCTATTGGATTCCTGTCTGGTGTGCTTGTAAGTTCTCCGTATGTTTTGTGGAGCCGCTGAATTCTTGCTTGCTTAAAGCAGCGCTTTCTTCCGTGCAGTTTAAACTCACGCCAGGAACACAAGGAATTAAGTTCAGTTCGTGCAATTAATAGAAAGGGCTTACATCAAATGATGTTGTCGGATCAAAATTCTTGAGTCAAAGAGTTCTGAGGTAGTCTCGATCCGCTTCGTCAAGTTCTACCTGCAAAAAAAAAAAAAAAAAAAAAAAAAAAACCATTGTTGCACATCTGAAGCGATAGCATGCTTTGTTGTGTAGCGATGTTGTGATTGCCAGTCGATCACGTTATATACTTATGTATTATATTTGTGGGTATTGTTTGAGTGTAGGCATATATATGGGGTCAGGGGAGAGAGAGTTAGGTCTTTAAATACGTGTATTAGAGTCAGGAGTGAAGTGAAGAAGAGCTTGATATTGTATGTGGACGTGTCTTGATTCTCGCGCTGGTACTAGTAAGGACGCATCAGTCACATTATAACAGCTTCCTACATCTAAATCTCATTATATCGATTTTAGCAACCCCGGAAGGACACATGGTTCTTCATGCGACATTTGATGTAGGGAGGGACCAGCCACAGAGGATCGTCCTTTGTACACTCCCTTAAATTAGTAGCTTCATGGTCATCGCATAAGACGCCATGATGTGGGAGCTCTCTGCTGCGACTGGACCACGGTCAGCCCTACTGACAGCGCCAAGAACAAATGCCAAATAAATACCGTAACCTATGCCCATATTACATACAGTTAGTATAAAAGATTACCTCTATGCTATGTTATCACCACGAAAAGCCTTTGCGATACGTTCGTCCGCTAACTTAAGGTCTGCTTGGGAGAAACAAACCGTTACACAATCTTGCTATTTGAGACGGGCAAAGTTGGGGCGGGCGAATTTGGGGCTCGCTGCAGGCAGAAATAGAGTAATCCGCGCCATCCAACTCTTCTCGCAGAACTGATCAAAATAGCACTCCTGAACCACAGGGCAGCCAGACTTTTCGTTGCCCATAAACCCGCTAATACGAAGGCTTCTCTTAACTATAATCTGTAAATCCAAGGCAGACTTCAGTTCCTTTGTAACAAAGGAGCGCTGGCTACCCGAGTCATAGGCAATCCGCACATTTTTCACAACACACGTGAGCTCTCCCAGTTTGCATTAAAACTGAGGTCAGTGAATTGCAAATCATTGATAACTATCGGCTTTCTTATCATTGATAACTATCGGCTTTCTTATCTTTGATAACTATTGGCTATCTCTGGGTTAGGGTGAAATTACGGTGCGACTCATCAGCCTTAAGTAGCTTAATTTGGCTTGTTTGCATCAAACAAAATGAAGTATTGTCTCTGCCGTTCTTTGGAATTACGTGGTTTTGCAATGTGCCCGGGCCGAAATATCCATGAAAGCATTTAGCAGCCAGTAAATTTTGTTCGAGCTGGAACTTCCTTACGTGGATTGGCTTCCTTATTTGGATTAGAGTGGATGGAAAGATGCCCTGAACTTTTTCTTGCTTCTATTTCCTTCTTCATGGCGCTCGGTAGATTTTCCAAAAGCCAAATATCGCCAGCATTTTGTATTGTAATATGTTGTCTTTGCCATAGATAGTTTCCGTATTGTGGAAATTCCAGATAGGATCGGCGTTCTGGCGACATGGGCTCGAAGTACCTGTCCACAAAACAACCGCCCTGTTTACACATATAATAACACAGAATAATTACAAATAATTTACACAGACAATTCAAATCCGACCTTCACTATCTTTAGGTCCATATAGTCAAAGAGAGAATTGATCTATGGATGACAGGGGCTCTGAATATCCTTTTACTACGAAAATTCACTAGTGAGACGATACATGATACACGATATGATATATGCTCGACAGTGTACAAGTGCATGCCAGAGAAGTTGATTACGGTGGAATCTAGATAGTACTCATGATCAAGGCGAGAATCTCTATTCTATTCTATTCTATTTGGGTTTATTCGCTACAAGTTACATAACAAGGATCACAAAGCAAAAATTTACAAGCATAATGTCGAGTTCGTCACTATTATTCCAGACTAGGTACTTAGAGATGGCATGGTTCTCCAAGAAGGCCTTGAGCCTTTTCATAGCCTTGTCCACATGAGTGGTCTTCAAGGCATGGGGATGGGGGGGGGGGAATAAATTCGTACGTTATATGTAATCGCTATTTACTGCTTCGTCAAATATAGATGTGCGGGTTCACTGCAAGGCGGTTAACATTCGTCCGATCATTCGCTGACATGCATACCATTACAGATTCTCTTTGCTAAATTTGTTGTTTATTCAACAATGGCGTTAAAGCATCTGTAAAGGAATATGTTGCAGTTATAAGGAGGTGCTCATCACCAGGTTGTAATGGCGGCAGGGCGATTGAGTAAGAATTTTTTGGTTTCAGCATTAAATTTTTTTCAGATGCATGGCTTCTTTTGCTTTCACACAATTAAAGTGATTCCAAAGGTACGGCCCACGAGTCTGGATGTTATATCTTTGTTTTTCAATGGTAGACTTTTCCAAATAGCCATGTTTGGCTAATCGACCGAGAATTGATTGAGTGAGCTAATCTGTGGGGAGATGAAACGATGCGTACAGCTCGCTTTTGGAGTCTGTGAAGCTTTGATAACTTACTCTTGTGGGTGCTGGTCCAGATAATGTTTCTATACGAAAGGTAGGGGTGAATGAATGCAAAGTACGAACACTTTGTTGCTTGAGAGTTTAAACATTTTCTCTGCATGACAGTTATCTACTATTATCCTTCCCGCCTTCGTTCCCAAGAATATCCCGGTTCCAATCACAGATTTTATCCAGAATTCCCGAAAGCTTATTTTGTTCCAGGCTATTCTTGGAATTCCCCACGCATGGGACTTGTTTCATAAAAAAAAAAAAAAGTTTCCCGGAATTCCCGCGGGACTTTAATCGGAGCACAAATCTCCGGGAGTACCCTGGATTTCGAAGAGCCTTGGTCTGCGGATCTACCAGAGCAGCAAGTGCTATTCCAATGCGGCTTGCTTCTGGCGATAGGTTGTTGACATTGGTAAGGCTATCTTGGTACGCATTGTGGGCAACTGGAGCCTGTCTACGGTGCTGCTACAAAGGGTTTAAATGACGATAGCAGGGCCATTTATGATTGTCTTCTCTGATTGAACTATAATGTTTAGCGTTGGGTTAGGACTGGTCGAGTTAAGTGCCTTGTTCATAGTACAAAGTTAGCTCGAAGAAATCGAGAAATCGCATTAAAGGTGCACAGTCAATGCAGATGCCAAATGAGGGTAGCCAAATGGTTTGCGTTGTCAGTGCTTGGTTGGTTGCTTCTAACAGATGTAGATAATTTGTTGACAGCCACACTGGTTATATACTCAACCGCTCTGCGCTTGGCTCAAACTCTGTAGCTCTCGGCAATCGAAAACAGTTCTATAGTTGCTGCTCTTGTTTGCTTGCGTTTTCACGAAGAAACTTTTTCACTTTGGCAGAAACAAAGCATATAACGTGGAGCCATGGCATCCGTCAATCTTCTTGCTATTGCTGTCGTGATCACTAGGATGTGTGGTGAGTCTTCAGTAAAATAGTATGGAGCTGTTGTTGATGACATACTTTGGTCCCACATGATGTGTGTTTCTATGAGCAGCAGCTTTTCTTCAACAATTTTCTATTTATCATACCTCGATCTCTATCTATTAATGTATCTGTCAATCAATCAATCAATCAATCAATCAATCAATCAATCAATCAATCTATCAATCTATCTATCTATCTATCTATCTATCTATCTATCTATCTATCTATCTATCTATCTATCTATCTATCTA
>QQSS02176321.1:0-31372 GCA_003687565.2 Craspedacusta sowerbii | reverse complement strand
ATACATACATACATACATACATACATACATACATACATACATACATACATACATACATACATACATAATACATACATTGCTATATACTCATGTACGCGATTAGACTCGCACATGCATCGACACATGCAAGGATTTAGGCACGAATGCATTCATGCCTTCGCAAAGCTCAGCTCATGATCAGCACGTCACGCCTGTAGTAAACAAAAGGTTAGATTTATTAATGAAAATCTCGATCTCTTCGTACGTCCTCCTTTACCTGACGGCTAAAGAAACCCATGAGAATCACGGCACTGACCTGAATAGGGTTTCCGGCGGGCGTACGCAACTCGGCGGCAATCGAGATCATGTTCAGGCCAAGGATGATAGCCCTCCGGGCATGCTCCTCGTCTTTCCTGTGCAGGCCGCCCGCCGCCATATAGGCGTCACCTATGGTTTCAACCTGGAAACGCATGCGCGAATAATTTGGATGCATACGCGAATAATACGGATGGACTCTGTTCGAAACACAAACTGACACAACCGTGTAGCATCATATCTTGCACAACACCAGCCAAAACCAGGTTCGGCCCGGCGGTCATCGCTATTTCGACACAGAAAAACTCCCTTCGAAGCACCAGAGTATCAGACCTGTTAATTACCTCAGAACATCAGGCATATGCTCATTACTTCGTTTGAGGAGAATAAGAATCTAAGCGCAGTACGGATAGACAACAGTAACGCACCAATAATAGAAAGCTGGTACATGAAAAAAAAAAAAAATACTGTCGTCATTCTCACCTTGTAAAGATCATATTTGACACAGAGAGAGTCAAACGCCACGTAGAGGTTGTTTAGCATAGACGAGACCTCTTCAGGATCGGATTTCTCGCATATGGCGGTGAAGCCGACAATATCCGTGAACAGAATCGATACTTCTTCGGCGGAAACGGCAGGCACCGGTAGACTTCGCATCAACTTTACGGCGACCCCGGGGGGAAAGATCTCATCTAAAAGATTCTGCGTGCGCGCTTTCTCCATTAATAGCAGCCGGGACGCTTCCTTCGCACGGTTGCTCAAGAACGTCAACTGCTTCTTAAGGTCGTTTTGCGTGCGAGACTGCTCGTTGACTTGAAGAATTTGGCGCGTGGCATCGTGTATGGGAATGTCTTGAAATGATAGATGCCTGCCGCAAAGATGAGACAAGTATTCGATGGCAGGAGAGCAAATGAACCACATGCACCCGGACGACTCCAGATACATCATTTGGCCTTTCAATAACAATCCGTCGGGGAATTCATCCACCAGTACGCCCTTCAGACGAAGGGTAAACGTCGTATTTCGGTTCTTTGCTATGGAAACAAAATTGAAGTCTATCACCGGCTTCAGTAGATCGAAATAAGCCGTGATCAAAGGACTGGATGAACACGAACACATAGCCGACTGGAGAAGCCTGGACAAGGAACATCCCATTTGGCACACGCGCATTTCGCAGTCAAAGATCACGTGGAAAGGAAGCATCGTGTCCAACTCGTGCGGAAGGATCATCAGTTCTTTAACACCGGACGAGATCTGGAAGCTCAAGGTGGACTTCTTTCTGATGAGCGAATTAACTGCTTTGATCGATATCGTTACATATGGATTCGCCGCTGACCTGTGAGTGAGCACGCATGCGCGACTACGCATGCCAAACACCTTCCAGGCGGCGGCTTTCACCCAGCCAATGACAAAATATTCCAGATTTTCGAACGAGTCACAATAGTGAAGTAGCAAAGCACCGTTTTTGTCCGGCACCGCAAAAACGGTCGAAGGATTCTCGTCGCTCGTTTTCTCAAACTTGTGAATATGCCGGCGGATATCGTCGATGTTGTTTAAGAAGTCGTGCAAATTCGTACCGATGGACTTTAAAATATCCCCATACTTTTCGAACATGAAGTCGAAGTAGGCCGCTCCGAACTTCTGCAAGAACAGGTTGTAGTTCAAACCTAAACAGAATAATGCGTAAATGCTTATGGGAAAAACGTTCAATGCCATGTAAACCTATTAGCATTGAGCAGTTTCTCGGCACGCCACTCGAATCTTCACTATGAAGTACTTTAAGGCAAGTTGATGCGCTATTGAATAATGCGGATATGTCTGTATTGGCATAATTGAGAATTTTCCACGTCGATTACTAAAGCATCCCTTTTAAATCGTGTAAACTCGTGCAAACATGATCACACGGGAAGAATGACGTGCCTAATTTGCGCAATAAACTTGAAAATCCCCTTAATTTTACTAGTCCATTAACAGTATCACTTTTTTGATAATCTTCTTCTGCCTAGCCGAGATAGTTCAGCGATCGCTCAAACCAACAGTTGTCGGCTGGGAAGGACTTTTGAGGAGCATTGTCTCCTGAAAACAGGGTTCAGCGTGTTGCCTGCTCACGATTGTCAGAGCTTCCACCAGTCGTCCGAGTCTCGTTTTACATGCATCGAATCCACACTATAAAGCTCCTTCCAGTGGATCACTCACCACTCGATAACAGAGATCCGTTACTTAACTCATTTCCTTCTTATGCTTACTCCTGCCTCGTCAAACAAAAGCATTTGGCACGGTATTTTGCCGCAACAGCATTACGTTGTACGATAGCTAAGGTCACACAGCTATCGCTACACAACCTATATGAACTATGTATAAGGAGGAAACGTGGCCTCACCTGCCAGATCGCAAGTTTGCTTCAAAACCGTCGCGGAGTGCTTCGGATGGTACGAACTGTGCTTCGGATGCTCGAACCTGAGCAACTGCTTTCGCGTTAATCCAGTCCGATTTCTAAGAAACGCACAAGATGCGAATTCATTACCAACCCTCATCAACCACCGGGAACTCGACGGCCCCCTCCATAACAATCACTTTCTCGTAAGTTCGCACACGATACGTACTCGCCAAGGAAACTGTCCATTAATCCCAGCAGGTCTCGGGACCGCTCTTATATAAGCATCGCCTATAACAAAGGCTTAGTATACTAAATATGAATTCACCGTCAGCGCTGGCACCAAGATTTTACATCTTAGATCTTCCTCTGGGAAGGTCTGGGTAAAGAAATGCGGCTGCCAGAGGAAACGGCACCCTCGAGATGGGCACACAGACTTACTGACAAGAGCAAGCGCGTAAAAGCTATAAGCGCTACTCACTCTTACTGTATAAGCTAATATAGATATATATATATATATATACATGCCAGCAACTTGGCCCCAGCACGAATGGGTTATCCCGCAGCTAAGGGGTGCTAAACGCATCAGGCCCCGATGCTGCACTTCGAATAAGGAGCGCCATAGCTAGCCAGCAGCTTTTCTAATTCAGCTAATCCAGTAGAGAAACATAAGCGTTTTGCACAGGCTTACAAAGACTTGGCGTGGCCGAGCGAACTATCAAGACCGGGCTAGATGTTGTCTGTAGGTATTTCAGTAGTCGCTGTTTTAAGTTGTGCTTGATGAATGATCGTAAGAGCGAGTACCCGGAGGGAAACACTATTTCGATTCGCGTACTGGATGTGATAAGTTCCCGTTTGCGTAATGATTACTTCCGTGTGCTTGCCGTGGGGAATACATATTTCTATCGTGAGCTCCTAGTTTGATGTGAGAAGTTTTTTCTTCTCTATTTGTAGCTAAGCTTTTACAATCTACGGGGTAATGCGCGGGGTATTTACTTGGCTATTCTAAAAATATATAAATGACATCGATTTATAAGCAGAACCCCGAAAGAACGGGAGAGACTCAAGACTCACGATTTATTTACTCAATAAACGCAAACAACACGTAGAGAGTAACTCCACCATTAATATAATATTAAACTAGGTCCACAAGCACTTCAATGGAACAGAAATATAGTGCTATATGCATTGATATGATAAGAAGGCGTCTTCCTAGTCAGGGCTAGTCAGGTCGAAGACGCCACCTCATCGTGAAGTTCATAAACATTACATACTGTATATACTTGTATAGAGCAGTGGAAAAATGTGGGAAAACCAAGACTAAATAGCATCACAGTTTCGGCGGGATAGGAGCAATAGAAATTGGACACGACAAAACACAAAATAGAGCTGAATTGGAGAATCTCAGAGGGAATGGCAAGGCACTAGAGAGAATATGGCTTTCATGGAGTGGCTCAATCAACAAAAACAACAACAACAACAACAACAACAACAACAACAACAATCTCTTTTTCTCCATAAAAGCAAATTACAAATTTCTACAAAATCACCAGACATTAAATAGATTATAAAGTGCGAAATGTTTTTTTTTTTGCTTTTTGTTTGCTCACAATCATTTCAGGTATAACTTGTGGACAAAGGATCTGGCTAATGATCATTTTATAACGCTATACAATATTACATATGCATTTGATGGAGAAGGAGACATCCTCTGTAGCCATGGCTAATCAGTTTGAGGATGTAACCTTGAATCCTGGCTTAAGGGTCTATGCCTCAAGACCTAATGCATCATTAACACTATAAGAACGCACGTCAAGCAAAACAAGCACCACAGCTTAGTCAGAATCTGGTTAGGACTATAGATATAAGTAAACTAGCCAAAAAAGCACCAAGGTAAGTCGCGCTTATTATATATAGTAATACATAATATTTATCCCGTAGCCAATCAGTCAGGCTCAATCATTTTCACTCAGCTGGTGCTCAACTAAAATCAGGACTGCATCGAAACCCATGTAAATGAGCAGATAATGATGGCAAATTTAATTCATAGAAAGATAGAAATAAATATAAACGAAGCGTGCCGTAATCAGCACGCAAAGCTGCAATTTCATACTGTAACTCCGCTCGAAGCAAACATTTCATGGCCGTAAGAGTCTTGTAGTGCGATCAAAGTTAGGACCTCAATTGTATGCAGCCATAAGTATAAGTTTTGATCTACTTGGTGAAGAGGCTATTTGATTTCGTGAAATCAGCGTTTAGGACTATACGCAGGTAATAGGCGGACGACCCTTCAAATTTAATTGTACTACTAGCATACAGCTTCGCACGTCGTGTTGGTAAAGCGAGCTTGTGCAAGACACTCATTCGAGTACTGGCTTTGGGAGAATATAATTCGAAAGAATTGCTGAATGCTTCGGGTAGCTTATCGTTATGCCAGTCATGCATAAAAAGCCATAAACGGATACTAATTTCGTCGTCTAGGTTTAAGATACCAAGTTTCGAGAACAACGTAGATGTGGGTTCTCTAAAATCAGAAAAAGGCATTATTCTTATGGCTTGATGTTGTAACTTTGCCATACGATTTAAATACGTTTTGCGTGCTGATCCAAATGCAAGACAGCCGTAAGTCATATGGGTTTGAAGCAAGCCGTAATACAGCGATACGAGAGTGTTAGTATTAACGTAATGGCGTATTTTAGAGAGGCCATTAGCCCGTGACAGCTTTTTGGATAGTTTAGTTAGGTTGTCTCTCCATGTAAATCTCAAGTCTATAATGAGAGTGATATTTTTGCTGTTTTAATCTTTAGTGTCATTTTTACAAAGCCCTGTTTATTTTTCGGTAGGAACAGCATGACCTCAGTTTTCGCAGCGTTTAAGGATAATCTGTTGGCGCCTAGCTAATCGTTGAATTGTCACGCGACATTTTAGCACTATAACGTTTTGATAACTGAGAGAGAGAGAGAAGTAGTTATGGTGCAACAACACTCATCTATCGCCGTCTTTCTGCACCTGTCATCAATCGAAACGTGCCCTACTCAAAAAGAAGAATACGTAGTGACTGACGAAATCTGGTCAAACTAAACAATTAAACAATCGCTGAACTTTGCAATAGAACTTTACTCACACAATCTCCTTCCATCTTTCATCACCGTATTCCTTTATAATGAAGCAGTAGAGAGCGTAATTGAAGTAGCCGATCTAAACACGAAAGGTAGGTTAAACTCAAGAAGCAATCCAAAAATGCTCAAATCTGCCAAAAATGACCAAAATAGCCAAAAACCTATGCCAAATCGATTTTAACGGGAGAAGGCAGCTGCGGAACGAGACTTCCTTACTGGCCATCGATCACGTTCTATGTACACAATCCAGATGCGTGATTAGCAGATAGCTTTGAGAGCGTTTCTGCAAAAGAAATTCCCTTGGAGATAGAAAAAGCTCTTTCCAACAGATGTCGCCCAAACAGATGATGTAATACGCATGGATAAAAAACGAAGCTTAAGGAAGCTTAAGGAAAAGGAAGCTTAAGGCATTGTGAGCCTATTCAAAATTTCTATAAGCCAACAAGCCAACCTAATTTCATGCGCATTCTGCACGAAAATAAACAACCTTACCATGACATACCGCAACTCAATTCAAAGACATGAGTACTCTAAAATCAAGAATGAAATTGCAAATTAGAAAGGAAATTTCACCTTCATGCAGTTACTTGCAGAACAACAATAAGCCATACAATCACAACTTCTAACAGTTCATAACTGAGCAACTCCACAAATCAAACTAAAGGTCGCTGGTTCTCAAATCCAACCTCATAAGAGTGTGTAACCGACTTTATATCGATATAAAGTAGCAACAACTATAGCTGCTGTAACCTTACCCCCGGCTTAAAATGAAAAACTAAGGAAAATTGACGCATAACATGGGTGAGACGAGTCAAGTCAACGGACAATTTATCTCGAACCTCAGTGGCAACCCTGTCGACTTCCTTCATAACTTGACTTATACCAGGACTTACTCCAAGACTTACTCAAATATAATTATTTTTCGTCTATCCTGCCGATTTCACGACCTACATTTGATCGAAGTACATTTTACAGCCTCGTCTCTTGAACATGAACGCTTCTGTCCTCCATTACAATACTTTTAAAATAAACACAGCGCAAACGATGTCCTCGCTTGATTCAGATTTAAATAGGCCGTCAATCCCAAAAGCAGAAAGTAAGAGAAAGCCCTAAGCAAGCCCGTGGCTACATGGCAACTGGCACACTTGCCATTTTAGCCACGGGCTTGCTTAGGGCTTAGATGCCAATTGCGATGGCTAAATATAGAATTGCTCCAGGTCAATCACGTAAGGCAATTATAAAACAGTGAATATGGTCATTCAGAAGTCATAGTAAACTCTCTTGATATATAGGGTTACGAATCAAACAAAACGATTCTTTGCCTGCGCCCGGACTGACCTCTGAAAAAAAGCGCTGGACAAACGACCCACAAATTAATAAATTGCTCACTTGTCTTGCCATAAACTCAACATAGACTCAAGCAACTGAGCTGACGAAGCACATCCCAACTCGGCTCTCTTTACATAACAACTTGTGTTAGCAACTTCCGTTTTTTTACAGTGCGAACTGTGCTAACCAGTGCCCAACATGTTAGGCATCATATACGTACAGAGAAATTCCATATACCGCATACACAAAGCTCTTCCCCCACCTTATAAAAACGACACTGGGGTATGAGCACCATGCACTATACCCAAAATTCTCTGCTAATAGTCCCAGCACAACACAAATCCCGCTCAGCAGGCGCTCGCCACGCTTCCGTTACAAAGGAAGCTCTTATAACAAGCCATAGTGATAATCGTATGATAACTCTATGCAAAAAGCAGTGCCCGTCCGGCAGAAGTGGTGAGCCATGTCCTGTGGCAGGTTTGCAAATAGGTGCCGAGTGCTAGCTCCGCACCAAAAAACGCTCTTAATGAATGCAATAGTAGGATGTGAAACCAAGTTTGATTGCTGAAAGCTTTGACAACGGTACGCGAACTTTAAATGCAATCAGAAATCCACTTACTTTAACTATGATTAAACGGCAGATTTTCTTTCCTTAACGGCAATGAGGAATGAAAGGCCTGAACTCGATCTCACAAGGATTATCAATGAGCTGTGATCGACACGGCAAACAACAAGTATGACTTTTCGCCGAGATAACTATTTGGATATTAAGGAACTAATCGCCCATAAAAAAATTGTACAAGAAACAGAAAATTAAGAAGTGCAGCGACCTACGATTGACTCAGCACTATCAGCACTCACAACTAAGTTCATAAATATGTTCCTTCCCACATCGCGCACATGAAGTAACCGTAGTTCAAAACGAGGAAGCAAATTACCCGTTTTTCAAAAGTCTTAACAAGTCTTGCACGACTTGCTGTAAGCCTGTTTATGATCCCTATTTCTTTCATGCTACTCGGCAGCCGCATAAGACCCTGCTAAACCTTGTCACATGTAGTAACTGCCTCATTCAAACAATCCTTTCTAAAACAAAAGCTATTAATTTACTGGAAAATATGACAAGAAGTTCTACCGTCATAATCAGAGGACGGGTGCTTACCCAACAAGAACTAAAAAAAATGCTATGAATTTGTTACTATTGGTATGAAATTATGAATAAAAAATGAAGTTCCTCTCCTGATGAAGTAACTGGTGGACCTTCCACAGCTCTGATACAGTACAGAGAAATTCCTTTAAGTCTGGCTAGCCTGTTGAACACAGTTCACTTCTCACTAATTGGCATTTTTAATCACAAATGAAGGTCAACACTGAGTTAATTTACAAGAATCAGACAACAATAAAAAACGAAAAAAAAAAGCAACTGCTAAGGATACAATGCAAGCCTTTTCAATTACATATGATGGATATCCTATGGAATATAATATGAAGATCCTGAAATCTACCGAGTTGAAGTACGGAGAGGATTGCAACAGCAATCTTATTCTTTTCATTTGGGCTTCAGATATCAATCAATTCAATATCAATTTTAAAAGAATCTCAGTTCAAAATCATATGACTAAGAGCTACCGACTTTCTGGCAGAAAAGAGTAGCAGCCACTTTGCAGCGTACCAAAACTATGTTTTATTACTATACAACATTTCATGTGTTACAAGCCTAGCATACACTTCGTGCGGATGTGAACATCCTTTCGAATACAAAAGCTTTGCAATTTTGGCACCACAACAACATCACGTAGTTTTACAATTATTTACACTGAATTACGCAGCTGGTTGCCATTGTAAGAACATACAGATGTGCATGACTCACACAAATACATTGTGAAAGTGACTCACACTGACTCACATGACTCCACATGACTCACATGACACTCACATGACTCACACAAATACATTGTAAAAACGTCTTGATAAATTAGCTTAGTTATAGACTATTCTGAACATCAAGATTTTCTAGGTAATATTGCAAACCATACAACTGGCATTTTAAAAAACGTAGGCAATTGAAAAATTTGACAACAAGGCAAGTGAAATATCAAATCATTAATGAAAATTATTATTCAATCCAATTCTTCATAGGCTCTTGTTTAACAAACTCCTGTCAGAAGAGGAAATTGGCTTGCAGGATGGTCTTGACATGTCACTCATAAATGTTTATGTTACAACAGCAAAGACAAACAACAACAGCAGTCATAAATCAAGACAGAGACTAGTATTGTCAGGAAAAGAAAGAAACCTAAGCCAAGAAGAAATTTTGGTCTTAAAAAAGCAACTCAGCTGATTGGAATTCTGCTAGTTAACGTATTATACTGGCAGAAGAGTCTACCTTTTTATTGAGAAAAGGATTGTATAGCAAAACCTCAATTCTGCATTTGTTGTTATGGCTTACATAAGAGAATCAAAAGGCAATTCCATTACAGCCAGCAGAATTGAACTATTTTAGTTAAGCAAGTTAATTCAACCAGAACCACAAATTTTGAGATATTAGATCTGGCCAGTTCATCGTTGCTGATGATGACCATAAAAATTATTGGGCTAGTTTGCAATGAACAAAACATATATACTATGCATAATGCCCCAATATGCTTTGTATGAAATTACATGAAATATATGAAAATATTATTTATATGAAAATATCTAACTAGACATTCCAATCAAGAAACAGATGAGACGGCAAATCTCATAAAACGCACAGCTCTACAACTTGGGAGATTCATTTGCTTACTAGCGAGCATGTGCGTTTTTAAAAGGGCTTCAAACATAACTGCACTAAAAGCTTCAAGATAAAATACACCTATGCAAGGCACTGTGACTGGTTGTTAGAAAAATCTAACCAAATCGGAACTGGTTGTGAGCGTCACAGTCCCTGATCTTTGGTTTAGTGAATTTCTGATCCATAACGGTTATGGTTATGATAACCATAGCAAGATAGCAAGATCCACTTAGGCCCTGAGTAAATAGCAACCTACCACGCTGATAATAACTTGAAAAGATCCTTTTCAATCAACCATTGGATCTAAAATGATCGGGAAGGTACCTTGTTTTCCTTGTCAAGAAATTTGGAGTGCTTCTTGGACTTTACGTCAACATTTCGCGGCGCTTGAGGTCATGTAAACGCTTCTTTTGGGGACGGCTAGATCTGATTGGAGCAGTTTGTTGGGTAACCTTATCACTGCCGGCGAGTTTTCGCTGGTAATTGCTACATAACGGAACACTTAAGCCTCATCAGAGCCGAAAACGAACCTACCAACAATTTGCGGCAGGCGACATCAATAATCGTGGGCAACAAAAACATCTGCCAAGGCGCACGAACAATGCATTGTCACGTCCGCAAAGGAAAAGCGCCAACTAGAATAACAACGCTGCCAAACATGACGTCGTTTCGCGAGCCATCTACCCAATTATGGCGGTAGTTACTAGCTGCACTGCTATGTGGCGGCGTGAAAACGGCAAAATTGGACATTTTTGGCTGGGTCACTTCGTTGCGGGACCTCGATGCTTCATCTCCAAGAATGCGAATGAAGTAATATTGGCTTAACATTTTTGACTCTGACGAAGCGCTTTTGAGCCTTCGCCAACTCGTGAAACTTGTCAAGTACAAGCGCTCGACTTCAACATCAACATGCCCACTCTCAATCCTCGTCAGCAGCCTTAAAAAGTCGCTCCTGAGGTACTCCGCTTCCAGTTGATTTTGCTGTAGTCTGACTGCCTCATTTTAACGGTTGCTTCTCTACTCTCGTCTCCGCAACTTAAATTTCCTTGTGATTGTTCAATTCCTCTCGGAGCTCCCGAGATCTTAGTGCCACGTGTCGGTCAGTGGTGTGTAGTCTTGCTGGTCTTCTTGACTTTCTCTGATCCCTGTACCACTCTTCGCATTCCCAGCTTTAAAGAACTCAGGTGCCCCAGTCTTGACCGTTCGCTCTTCTTACAATAACAACAATATTTATTCCTCTCCAGAAATGTACAGTACAGGACAAACTCTCCAGCGTGCTAAAGATCTAAATATAAGAATTTATCGTCTGTCCTTCGGTGTCAAAACGAAAGGCAATACTTTGCAAAAGTACCGTTTCTTGGAGAAGGGGACATCCTCCATGGCTGTAGCTGATTGGATACCGGATCTTACCTTAACCCCGACGTTTCCTTATAAATTGAGCCATTAACTGTAAGTAGTTAAATACAGAATATAAATGAAACTAAAAAAAACAGCAACAATAAAGAAACAAACCGATGAAACAAGTACCTCCTAAAACACAACTTCAAATCCCACTTCATTGTCGTGTGTCGTCGGTTCAAAACTTCCAGTCGATGCCGCACTTTAGTAAACGAAGCCTTAGCCAATGCGTTGGGCCTTTGGACTCGTCGAACTCTTTACTTGCCTCTCCAGCTCCTGATCATCTGCAGAAAAGCAACTCTGAAGACGCTATAGCTCACGTGAACTTCAACTTGCTACTTTCCTTAGTCACCACAAACACAACCGTTACGAATAAGCTTTGAACTTTCGTATTGCCATGCGTGCAAGTTTCCAATCATTGTTCTCCATGTAATCAGAAGTTTCCGGCTGGAAAGTACCAACTGAACATGATAATCGCCCAAACAGACAATTGATGACGCACACACTATCACTAATCCTATCCTCGCACAAGCATCGTTATTTAAAGCTTCAACTAGATAATAACTTTCGACATGACTCAATCAATTTTGTTTGGCCTTTCCATCGTTCTTGCGAACATGCTCCTTCGCGCAATCCGACAAATGGCTCATTTTTTCTTAAACTGAGACCCTTCTATCTAGATCGGTCTTTGTGTTGTTGTTGTTGTTTTTTATTTGTTTTTTTTTTTTTGGCGATTCAACGACTTTTATTGAAATTATTTATGCGACGCAAAAAAAAAATGAATATCCTAAGTAAATCTATTAGCAGTTGTGCGCCTCTTCTGTTGCGTTTTCTAAGCATAGTTTACTAAAAAATCTAAAACATATTTTAATGACTCAACCCACAAACAAACACTTAGGTGATTGTAGTGAGTAAAACTGGTTCTTCTGACTTGCATAATAAAGCAAGTACATGGATAATAAATATTACGTAACTAATCGCAAATCAATCACAAGAACTGATAGGCAATATACTTGCTAGCAAAATGAAATATGATAAAGTTTAATCTAGCTTGCATTTTATCTGATTATTTTGCGCTATTCGCTTTTAATAATACTTACAACTTAAGAGCAGAGAGGTGTTTGATGACGCATTCATGAGTGACTTGCAAAACAATAAGTTACCCGAAGCATTAAACGAACTCTAGCTAGAACGACGCCTCGCTCCTACGTAAATGAATATGGCACTGTAGTACCTTTCTAATGTAGTTTAATATTGTATTTGCTGTGGAATTGTTTTCTTGGCAGTTCTTTCTTCGCATTTATTGTGTAAATAATTCTGCAATCTTTAATCTTGAATCTTAAATCTTGTATATACTCACGGTCGATCGTACGAAACGCTCCGACAAACGAGTTCGTTGACCATTGACTTAAAGGTCCTGCTTGATGGTGAAAAATCCTGATACTTCAAAGTGCGTCTGTTTTTTGTTTTTTTTTGTTTTTGTTTTTTTTTCCTTTTTTTTTTTTTGTTTTGCTTTTTATATTTTTTTTTTATCTTTTGTTTGTTGCTTTTAGATAAAACTAGTGATATGAGTTTTTTTTTTGTTTTGTCTTGCTTTAATCTAAAATTAAGCAAAAAGGACGTTTGATATTAGCAAAGCCGTGTATTACAACTGACATTCTTGAATCCTTAAAAGTTTAATATGCATTTCTAAAACAGAGCAAAATTTTGTTGTAGTTTGACAACGGGAAAGTTAGAAACTATCATAATTTTCTCTGCGTCGTAAGAATAACATCTTAAAACCTGAAAATATGCTAAAACAAATACTCTCTAGTGTCGCTGTTCGTGCTCTATGGCAGCTTGGGCCTTAAAACTCTGCGGAAGTTGTGCAGGCCCTTGATTGTGTCGTGACGTTGTTTTCTTGTTCATGTATATGTGATGGTGACGGTAGCAATGAGGTAGCGTCTTCAACTAGATTATCCTCGTCTAGAAGCACGCCTCCTTCTTTTATAAGTGCAATAATTTCTATTACTATTTTCCATCCTCTGTGCGTTTCACGAGATCTAAGCTACACATCGTGGATACGCATGTTATTGATAGCTTTTATTTGCATTTATTGAGAAATTGATCTTGAGTCTTAAATCTTGACTCTTGGCACAAACTCTTCTCCTTTATCCGGGCGTTGGACCATCAGTCGCTAGTACACAAGTGATGGAGGCGAATCATTCATCATTCTGGTTCATCATCACTAACAACACCAACATCATTTTATCATTGATCGGTCTTTCCATGAAGGAGTTTTTCCGGAAATATAAAAACTTGCAAAAGGTTGTATCTGTTTACAACTCAAATACCGCAGAACAATTCAGTACATGTCTGACAGAAAAAAGTGCTGTATATATCGATAGTGTGTATGTATCACTGGTCATGCGAGTTTCTACCAACCTCTAATTATTATGTGACCAGCAATTCGTTTCCGCAAACAGCATTCGCTGAATCACGCTTTATTTAAGGTCTGTTTCCTAAGATTTTACTGCAAAACCTAGAAATATGCGGAAGTTGAGGAGCTGGCAGTCGTTATTTCTACACGGACGAAGACAATTTGTGACTTCTGAGTATTCTAGCTTCAACATTTGTTGTATGGACTTTGTTGTATCTCCAGGGTCCGTCTTGGATGCCCTGCTTGTTCTCATTTATGTTAAAGATTCTTATAAATGGTAATCGCCTGATTTTGCACAAGACTACACGTGCGATACTGCAACGCCGTTTAGCACTTAATCTCCTAAGATGGAACTGCAGGTATATTGAAAACTATGGCGTGAGTATTTTCTGACCAGTAAGTAAAAACTTACGTAATGCAAGCGTTTGCAGAATCGCCTTGTTGATGCACTTGACAGAATTACCGGTTTCGAGAATTATTATCCCTGGCTTAACGAACTAACAGAGCTGAAAAGTTAGAGGTTTTTTTTTATGCGTATAGAGATTAACGACACTCCAGATAAAACCATACAATACCTGGTACCTCACAAAATAAAACTACAGCAAAAATACTATAAAACGGAACCCCCATGAAGGGAGCAGGATCAAACAACTGCAACTCCACACAGGACATACATTGATAAAAATAAACGTTACTTAAACCCAAGTCACAATTTTCGCCGACCGAAGACTAGCTTTCAACCATATTTTAAAAACCTCTTTGTATCAACAATAAACTTGATGGTTGCAAGAAGAGCATTTTTGTTAACATTACTATTGCGCTCACAATGACCATATAGCAGAATTGCGCATAATACTTCGGCATAAACACAAGGTACGGAAAAAAACTAATATAACCTATATATAAAACCTAAAATAGGCTAGAAACAGTGTCAAGTAGGGTGGTACGACAGGTGGCAAAACTACTGCATTCGAGCAAGAAGTGGTTCGTATCCTCAATACCGTCGTAAAAAACTAAGCCCTTGGGGCCCTTAACATCTACGAAATCGAGTAGATATTTATGTGCACGCAGGGCACTAAGCCCAAGCCTTAGTTGGGTTAAAAACCGAAGGCCTATGAGATGATGGATATTGTACGTAGGTTTCCTTAAAGGACGCACTATTCGGATCACGGCATTTTTGAAGCTTGTGTAGGTTTCAGATTCAAGAAGCGATTTATCAAAGTTACGGGTACGATAGTTATAGCTTACGTAATCGAGTAGTCTCCTGAGCCTGTACGTCATGCATCGAGCTGGAACCAAAGCGAGCAAGTTTGCAGGTGTTATTTTTTTAAATAATTTTCCAGAATAAGGAAATATTCTATAACAGCGCCTTTCCGTCAGAGTTTCTTATCCTAAATCTTTGTAGAGCTTTTATTCGGATCGGGATTAAAATCCATTTTCTATTGGTAAGACCATGCCTCAATCAATAATAGATCATGCATAAGATATCGTCGTACGAGGTCTGAGTGTTATGCACAATGGAAAACAGAGAGACATCATGAGAAAGAGAAAGCAAAGAGAAAACAGCGATGACCATCTGCGTCACTTCCCATCAGGTCTGCTGACCCGAGCATGCCACTCCAACGAATTGTTCTCACAAGTATCCTATCATGCAAAATATACGCAATAAATCACAGAAATGTGAGCTACAGTTTTTTTTTTCTAAGAAGGATGATTCTTCTGAACTCAATGCTAAAAGCAGCACAATTTGACCTCATTAGGTAATATCCCTTATATCATCATTGCTAAAATACTTAGCTCCAAGTGCCGGTCTAACGAGCGTCATTTTAGGCGTATAATAGATTATGTTTTAGTTCCTGACGCATGTTAACCTTAACAACTGAAGGCCAATTCTAGACAGCCAAGGTAGTTTGAACTGCTAACAACTCAGACTATTGACTTGCACGCCTGCTCTCTTGCTTATCTTAGTATGACACTTCGTTTTCTTACCAGGAAAATGTTTTCTCTGACTCAGCTGTTTAAGAGGCAATAACAACACAGCTTCCCTGCTCATCAATCCTAATCTTACTACCTCTGCCAACTACAAGCTGTAGACGTGTGCAGCAGTCACTGTTTTTTTTTTTTGTTCATCAAGTCTACGTTGAAATGCTTAAGAAAGAGAATGGCGATACAAAACGTGAACTGGCTTTCCGAGTTATTGAAGAAAAAAATGTCCAGATAGACCACGGAGTAATACAGTCCCGCTGGGGATTACCAGTGGGTGTTCCGGTACCCGCGAGTGAGAGAAACCATCACAAAATATTTCCTCTATTATGGTGACCCTTTAGACCGGTGCCCACTAAAACCCTTCTAATGATTTAGGCCAGTCTGCACACTTAAGCTGGAGCACTCAGTACGGTCCAAATATCGTCATTAGTAACGAAAGAGTGGCGGAAAACATGCTCTTAACTTAGACTTAACTTGTGAATCCCCACGCACTAGTGGGCGGCTAAGCATGTTTTGAGAAGAGAAGAACGTCGGTCTCGATCGACGAGAATGAGACGAGACGGGACGAGAATGAGACCCGTACGGCTAATGTCTCTTAGTAATCAAAATTTAAGATATTCATTGCGCTTTCGCTGGGATCAGTAACCGATGCTCAAGATAAGGTTAGCTTCTCGGTAACTTTGTTTCATTATTGCCAGCAAATGCTAAGATACCGTGACTTATCTGATCTGATTGCAAAACGTCCGAATAAGGCAAGCAGCTGCACTAAATTCTACACAATATGCTAGGTAATATGCAGTTCTCACAATACGTTGTTCTCTCTCAAACTTTTCTGGATGCTTAATAGCACTTTTCTTAGTAGCTGTATAACGATATCGAACACTTCAATCATAGGTCTCTGTACAGTTTATTGTCTAAATGTCCCAAGCCAAACATTCAGTATTCACAACAAAGAATTGAGACCATATTAAACCTTTCGGTACGTTTGGCCGCCCCGTATTCCTGTTTACAATCTAATTTCTTTTGAAGAAAAAGTATTGAATACGTGGTTAGTCTTAGGTGAATATTCGCTTTTGATGGTGAGGAGCTTGGATAGAAATGTACGCTTAGTATCTATGTAATCTGCTCTGCAGGACTGAAAAAGCGCCTCTTGTGAAGGCAGCCTAGCCCTGGCAAGGATCCGATCTTGATGATAATGATGATGGATATGTACACGGTGGCTATTCTATCAAAGATTACCTAAACAAGGAAAGATTAAACCATATATAGTCGAGAAAAAACACATTAGTCAACACATTCTTCTAGGCATACTTAAAATATTGTTTTCTAGTAACACAAGCAACTACATACTTTTGGGATGTCTTCAACGATCCAGCACTTCCAAATTTGGAATTTTGAATAATTCTGGGGTTTTTGTTCCAAGAGTTCTTCTTGTTTAGGAGGTCTTGGCAGTTGCTTTGTGAACTATTCTGTAACTCCTACTATCACCGTGAGTTAATCAATCAATCAATCAATCAATCAATCAATCAATCAATCGATCGATCAATCAATCAATCAATCATTCAACCAATCAATCAATAAATCAATCAATTAGTCAGTCAGTCAGTCAGTCTATTCAACCTTGGATGCAATACCTAAGCTTTAAATGGTACAACAATAACTGCAAATGCAAAATCCAACTCCATTGTGTATTTAGATTCGAAGTCGTTAGTTTCTCTGCATCGCTGTTCCTCGTGGAAACACAAATATATCAGGCATCACCTGTCAAACTTCTGTTAGTGCTAAAGCTTTGTCTGTCTTTCAGCTTCCTCATCTTATCCCCAAAACACTACTGCTTCCTCAGACTGTCCGACGCTGATGTGTTGCATAACAATTGCAGGATCCTGGGCTAGGAGCGGTTCTGATCTTGTGTAGCTGTGGCGCTGCACGTCGTGTATCGACATTAGAACCCAATTCTCCCACATGCAGACTGTCAAGGCTTCTTTCTGCCGGCGAGTGTCGCAGAGACAGCGTTTGCTACTGATGTCCGCTATGTCCAGGGATCGAATTCTTGGAAATAAGACGTTGCTGCCTTTCTACTGCTCTTCACTACCTAAGATGTTTTTGATAGTATTTGGATTGTAGAGTTTTCTTTACTTAAGAGATACTGGTGTATCAAAAGGTAGACGAGAGTAAGCTTGCTTCACACTGGCTGGGTTTAGTAAGCTAAATGCGACGATTTTATGCATTGGAAAAAATGCAGCTCTATGTGTACTGAGTTTCATGTGCCTTACACTATAAGTCTAAGGAAATTGCAATGGGGAGATCTTAAAAGTGCAATTTGGATTAATAAATTATGTCACTGTGTGGTTTAATGCCTGAATGCTGAGGAGCTACGCTATTTGTTATCCTACAAATTGTGTAGGTTTATATATATATTACTATTTTGCTATATATTTTAGATTTATGTTCATATTAAATTATTTATATTTGTGTGATTTCCATTGTACTATTGGCTCAGTCTAATTAACCATGTTATTTCTCTGCCTTTCTCTTACGCATCTCGCACCACTATACCTTGCACCTTGTTCGTAGCTCTTTGTTGCTAGAAGTCCTCATCCAGTCATCATCGTGTCTGATCCCATTGCATGCATTCGTCCTAGGTTAGCCAAGTTTCCCTCCTTTGTATAAAAACTCTTTGCACAAAGTTTTATAAAGCTTTCCATTCAGAGTAGCACATTCTAAAAAGGCACTTTTTGTATATGTGGGTGCTGTGTCAGGCCTATTATTATGATGATTTATATCACTTACCGATTGCAGTTCCTCCTAACCCAGGCAAAACACTCATATAGTAGAGTATAGCCCAAATCTTTTAGTAGGCCTTTGTGCCATGCTTATGTAGGAAAATAAAAACCCATTTTTTTTCTTCAACTAAGCTTGGCTGTGTCAGCATCTATGTGTTCCGTTTAAGACAAGTTTCAATTATTATGCCATATATAAGTTGCTCTGCCTTCAGAAGCCTGTTTACATAATGTTGTCCTGATTCTTCTTCCTTAAGCTGATATAACTTTCATGAGACAGAATTAAGTATCTATGTAAGTAAGCCTTGAATAACTTACTTTCAACAAGTCTCATTGCATTTTACTGCTCTTAGTACTTCCTCGAGGCTAATTTAACTTGAGCCCAGTCTGGCTCTGCAGAAGCATCATGTCTTTTACTCTTTTCTATTTTCTTGTCCTTTTTGTCTCCTGTTGTATCCTCATTGGAATTTGTAACATCTTTTCATTTATTCTTTATAGGTCCGCATGATGATCCTCCAGTTAATCAGGGTCACAAATCCCTACAACCCCAAATAAATTCATGCCATCTTTTTTTTTTCGTTAGCAAATACAACCCTTGTCTTTACCAGGCATGCCATTGCAGGCTAACAAAAAACTTTCCTTGTGGGCTCTTGGATAGCAGCACATTCACTTTTTATTTCTGTTGGTCTCTAGAATTTAATCACCTCCCTATTATTGACCCAGATGTTGCAATCTAAAATTGAGTTATTTCGTATTTGATTGTCTGATTTCAAAGCTGTGCGTAAGATCTATGAACCTTATAAGCATAAGTGCTGGGACACTGGCCATAGTTCTGCCCAATCGTCTGAGGTTTTTAGTAATCACCTGTGGAGTTTGTGTATTGGTTCCCCACTCTTTATTGGGAAATCAGTGGTATTATTAAGACAAAACTGAGTTAATGCAAGACTTGGGTTTCATGCCAAGTCACAAATGCTTTTGGTGAGTATGTGAGATAAATGTCAGATAAAGTGCAAGGCTTAAGTCATTACATAAAGTAATTATATCAGTGATTTAGTAGAGCAAATAAGCTTGAGGCCAAATTTATAGGGTGTCCATACCAACTAACCTAAGAGATCAACTGCCTCGTAAAACAGCTCCTTCAAGCTGCTGGTGCCTGACTAGAATTGAGATGTTTGATATAAATTTTTTATGGTAAATAGTGATCCTTTTGAAGTATGCACAAAGTTTATGAATCTGAAGAGCTTTGTGAATGCAGGAAGGGCTGGAACTAATTCATAAGTGCTGGTGACACAAGGAAAAAGGGGAGATGTTATTGAATCAAACAGTTTGTGCAAAATAGAGCTATGCTTGTTACTTAAAAGATGGAGAGGTATACCTATCGGTGGATGATTTTGATATTAGGAAGTCTGATCAGCAACCTAGAGAAGGCATCCTTTTGCATGTCTTTGTCTTTTGTTTGTTTGCAAAGAAAATTCTGGTTGCAAGTTTGCCATAAAATTTAACCTGCGCAAGGGTTGACTGGCGACAGGCTGTTGTCCTGCATGGTTTGGTCATTTGAATAGATGAATTGTCAAGTTAAGGATCATGTCTGATCAAGTGCTCTTGATGGTTTTTGAACCTGGCTTCTTAGGGAATTGCATAATTTTCTTATTTATGGAAGCGCATGTTGAAAACAAATGCTATTACTTATTCAGGGTAGAATAACTATAAAATAGACTATTGGAATACATGACTAGGTAGGAATTCATCTCATCAACATGTCATCAATAGTATCTTAATCTTTATTGGTAGTTCGTTGATGAAAACCTTTTTTCCCATCCAATTGAAGTGGTTTCTTGCCAAATTCTTGCACTGAAGTTATAATTCTTGGACTGTGCAATTATTGTCTGAGTGTGAAGGACCATAGTTTTGTTGCAAATGACTTTCTGTGTTGTTTGCTTGTTATGCATGGGCAAGCCATTTTTTGTGTATCTGTTTTGGTAGCCAGCTAAAGGTAAATAGTAAGCGCATGAGCAGGCCAACCGTGATGCCGATTTCTGTAAGTTTTGCTTCGATTGGATTTGGGTTGGTTTTACTGTAATTACTGGATTTTCAATGTTGCATGGCACTTAATCAAAGGCCTGCATGTGATCATATGTATTTGTGTGGCATGGTGTACTCTGTGTGCTAACATAAATGGGATAATTGGTACAGCCGCCCTCGTTACTGTGTGTTAAAATCTGCAATGTTCTGCAAGTGGTTTTTGAAGGTTATCTATGGTTTGCAAAGGCATGCGTTTGCGGTCTTCATTGTTCAGCGTCCAGCTAGCCATTGCTATGGTCCATGTTGAGTTTCCGGTGTCCTAATTTGTTTCAAATGTTTAATGACTTGCTGGTCCTATTTTTTCAGCTTATTTAGCCTGACAGTTTACGTTAGGATTCAATCATGGGTGAAGAGTCTAGCATTAGACGGGCAATGGAGCTTCTTAGCAGTCACGCAAAATTGGATCGTGACAATGGAGCTGTGGTGCTCAAACAGCATCTGGAGCATTTGAAATCAAAGGAGTCTCTTATTCATGGAAAAGATTTCGAAATAGAGGCCTTTGAAAGCTCCATTATTTCATTTCTAGTTAATAGTACTGTAAATGCACCTTGGGAAGCTGTGTTTGCTCATCTTCAAGCCTCAAGTCTGCTGCTCGAGACTGCACTTTATTCTGAAAAGTTTGCGGACGACGTTTTGCAGCGCGGTCTGGCTCTTCTAGAGCACACCGAATTTCGTGTGCGGATCGCTGCTGGTGAAGTTCTTGGCGCTCTGTGTAAGTACAAGTCAGCAAAGATCTTCAAGGATTGTGAAGGTAAACTTTTGCAGAGCATTACAGACAATTTGGAGCGACACATTCCGTCTGACCCTGCTGACAAGCTCTTGATTACTATGCAGGGTGGCACCGATAGCTTTGGGGATCTGCCGTCCGATGTTATGGCGGCCAAGGCAGAAGCTCATCGAAGAGATGCTCAGGAAATCTTTCACGACACGGCTGGCTGGAAATGCTTGGAGACGAGTATGAAAGGATTGCAGGCCGTGATAGAAGGCTGTGGTGAACAGTTTCGCGATTATCTTACTAGCAACATGCTTGACTTGCTTTTCGAGACCTTGAAGCACACCAACCGGTTCGTGCGAGAGACCGGCTTCTACGTTTGCGCGGCTGTGGCTCGGTTCGGTGTGACGTCAAAGGACCACGAACATGTAAACAAACCGGTAGCCGATAGCCTGGCTTTGCACCTGAGGAAAGGACTTTCTGACAACTGGAGTCAGGTGCGTCTTGCGGCCTCTGTAGCCACTCGCCAGTTTTTTCTAGGAATAAGCGCAAATGATCGTGAGTCATTCTACGCGTGGCTTCTTCCGCCCATGTGCTTAAACCGCTACTATCTTGCCGAAGGCGTGCGTATATACAACATTGAAACATGGCGTCTGGTCTTTGGCACAGAGGGGCGGGTATTTGTCGCCAAGTACATAAACGAAACGGTGGCGTTCTACGTTGATCAAACGAAATCGGACAACCATGCCGTTCGCGAGGCCGCGTGTCACTGCATGGCAGAGCTTGGGGTGAAAATTAACAACGACGCTGTGCGCCCGCATGTTTTGACAATTCTCGATACCTTGCACATCTGCTTCAAGGATCAGAGCTGGCCCGTTCGCGACACCGCGTGCGTTGCGTGCGGAAATTTCATTTTAGTTTTCCCCAATGAAGCTAGAGGCCTCCTCGACGAGTTGTTTCCTTTGTTTTATACAAACCTGTGTGACCCGATTCCTTCCGTGCGACAAGGTGCAGCCCAGGCTCTCACCAACGTAGCCCGTGCCTACCCTGAGGAATACCTCTCTGTGATTTTCGACAAGACAGAAGAAGGCTTGAGGAAGGTTGAAGCGCAGGTTCCCACCATTGATCGATTTGAAGGCTTTGACAAGGGCCCAGCGACGTACGGTGTTGTTAAGCGCCTGCGTGACAACGATCCGGGTTTACACTCGAACCAGCAGATGTATTCGTGTGGGTCTTTGGCTCCCAAGATGCACCGGGGTGGCGGCTGCTCCGACCACTCGTTTCGTCGTGATTCGGAGCCGTGGGAGATGTCTGATGGCTGCATTTACCTTCTAGCTGAGATGTCGGCGTTCCCTAAAGCGCACGAGCGAGTGGCTAAGTGTTTGCCTTTTCTTGTCCAGGCCTCCAAGCATAGGCACTACATTCAACATGTCCATCTACTGGAGACCCTGTGCAGGCAACTGCCAATCATTGCGAATGGGATTGGCAAGCGCTTTTTCAAGCCGCACTTGGATACATTTTTCGATCCTGTGTTTGATGCGTTGAACTGTGACAGTGTCTTGACGAAAAGTGCTGCGGCGGAATGCTTGGAAGCGTTGAGCAAGTTTATAGGGCCGAATATTTTGCAAGGTCGCCTTGAGCAACATAACCCGAAGTACCTACAGCGGCTAGCAGATGTGCTTCGCGGAGCTATCTGACAGTCGCTCTAGAAAGCCTTTCGTCTTATTCATTCGAGTTGGATGATTACCAGTGACAGAGATATGTAGCCCTGTCTACGTCCGATCGAGTTATCTATTTGCTACGCTTTGTCTTACCCTGCTTAATACCATGCTTTGGGTGATGTCAGCAATTCTCGTTTGATATTTTTCTTATTCATACGTGTTTGTCGGTTTAATGTTGGTCTGAGCAAATTGTGATGAGTGGTGGAGACGAGCAGTGAGTGTGTCGCTGAAGATAGTAACATCGTGAAAGATGTGACTTAGCATTGGAGGTGAGGGTTGCATTGTCTGTGTTACGAACCAGACTTGTACTCGGCGAGGCTCCGAACTTGTAGGCAGTTTGCATTAAGGTAAATGAGGAAGCGTACTTGTATGCTAGGTTTCGTGAATTAAGGGACGATGGCTCGCAAGTTTGTGAATACCAACGACTGGGGAGGTCGCTCGTGCTCTGGGGTAGAACAAAGCCCTTTAAAATGTCGATCGATTCAGGAAAGGCCTTGTCTTTTGGGATATGAAGTATTGACATAATTATACGGATTTCATTACGGCGACGTTAGCAATTTTACTTTCCGCCTCTGCCCACATGGTTGAGAGATGCTTCAACTAGTTTTTGTTAAGGTGCCGCATAATAGATGTGTTTAAGTGTGAGGCTATATAGAATTAAGTCAGAACATATCCGATCGTTCTGTAAGTGCCTTGAAATGGAACACGACTACCTAAATCTGATGGTAAACTAATGGCAGGGTTTGAAAGGCCTCAGAAAATCCTTACGTAAATCTCGGCGGGCAATTAGAAGAGAAAATAAATTTCCGAGGGAACCAAAGCTCTGAATTGGATACAAATTATAAATTTTGTCTCAATAAGAATGCTTGGCTCGAAGCAAAAGTGTCGGCCCACATCAAGGAACATGGCATGAACAGCAAAGATACCACTAATGTAAATTGCTTTTTCGGTTTCCGCCGGCAAGCCAAAACTACCATATACTGAGCTGCCTTGGCGAGAGTAATTCACGTCGGGAACAAGAAACTTCCTAAGCCAGAAAACCACACGCTCGCGTAGAGGACGTGTCCTTCCCCGCATATCAACACTCCATACGGGGGAAATCCCAAAGAAGTAGTTACAATCAGTTGCTCCTCGAGTCATGCAACAAACTTTACAGTTAGGGCCTCTTAACAACAGCTTCATCACGCTCAGTTATTCTATCAGGGGGTTTCTATACGGTAACACAATTGCGCGGTTTATGCGCAGATTAATTTTCATAACTTTTAGGCAACGCGTTTGGACACGCCACTGCAACGACTTCAGGCAGGTCACGAGTATGTGCTGACATGCATTCAAGACACGCTAGCAACGTGCCCAAACATGAGATGAGTAATTCTAACCACGATTACACTGACGTGCTAACAAGTGGCACGATTATGTATCAACCCGCTTCCTTTTTATTGGCAGATCAAAAAACAGGTCAACCATGTCAGGCGGTTATCACGTGTTCAACTTTGACCCAGCACTTGGTCTCCCTACCAGGTACGAAAGTCAACACGGCTATTACACTTAAGCACAAATAGACTAAAGAAAAGCCACATCTAAAAATTTTAAAAATTTTCTTTCTTTTTTTGTTGTATCTTCTGCACGAAAGGCATTTATTATTTACACATTTGTACAATCTGAGATTTTTTTTTACAATTTCTACATACCCAACAAAAGCAAGAATTTCATCATTTATGTACATATGGTAAATTAAACACTAATACCAACCAGCTATTCAAGCTGTGCGGGCAGGATCTGCTTAAACAGTCGAACTACTCCTGCACAATTAGGTATAAATCGCACACTACTGCCGTTTAAAGATAAGATTTACATAAATCAATGAGACGCTCGCCACACAAAACTTTGCAGCCTCAAAAGAATGAGAATTTCGTGAGCCCTCTCAGGAACCCTACACCCACCTGACACGCAAAAACACCAGTTGCCATTTCAGCGCAATTGCGGGTAGCAAGGTCCTGGGATGTCGGAAAGGAACTTGCGAACAATAAGACGACGCTGCGGAGGCGGGCGGAAGTGTGCAAGGCAAAAACATCCAACTTCCGTGAAATAACTTAAAGCACCCTCAGCACATAAATACAGTAAAATCGACATATAAGAACAAGCAGCTCGCACTTTGCAACCAGGAGTCATAAGAACAATATACCACACTGGAAAAAAGGCACTCGTGCGAGCAGGAACTAAAAGCCGATATCCTGAAAAACCTCAAGATTACAGCCACTACATAACATTGAGCTCTCAATATGAAAGGCTAGACTATTATGATCCACAATAAAAATAATTTCGGTCGATGGCAAAGCTGCGAATCGGGGAGGGGAAGAACAACGGACGACATCCAGCTGTGCCTCCTACGGAACATGACATGATGTTGGATTACGGATTAACCCGCGCTCTGAACAAAAAAGCGTACACCCCGCTTAACTACGTGAGATGATCTGCATAGAGATCTTTAACTATAAGCAGCATGAACTTTTAAACAGAGCTAAAACCACAATCTAAAACAACTACTCAAAACCATGTACAATAAATGAGCGCAAGTCATCATTGAAATCATGGGCAACACGAATGCAACGGATGCAAGAAAAATTCTAAGAAAACAAAGTAAATTAACCATCTTGTTTATTCAAATAAAAATAAAAAATAGCAGGGAAAAAAGCAACAGGGGCGTCAACTAGCAATCAGATATTAAAATACGCAGTAAGTCCATTTTAACATTAAACAACCCAACCAGATAAAAGGAACAGACAAATCAAAAAGCGCGCGTAGCGCTAGAATGATTAGCGGAGGCCAGGAACTGATTGTCGCTGTATGCCACACTTGAACAGCCTTTAACAATGGTGCTATATAGCGGTTTCCCACTAAAGAATGCGCCTGTCAAACTGCTTGACGATTCCGATTCGGTGCGTCTGCACTTCGAAACAGTTTCACAAATGTTGGGGAAATCATCGACAGCAGTCTGCACAATGTCGGCGTGCGATGCAACTTTAAATTCCTACAATCACAAGCCAAATGTAAGCCTAAAATTATAAGTTCAACTACGGCTCAAAGCCCTAAGAAGAAAGCTGATAAAACACAGAGAAGAGACACTGGATAAAAGAATTTAAAGTAAGTGACAAAAAGTAGAAATCATCATACCCTAAACTGATCTTTTTCCCTAACAGGCTTCTCACAGTTGACGACACAAGATTCACTTTCTTTGCTGTTAACCACGTTAATAACAGAATGATCGGTAATCTCATCACCAGATTCCCAGATAGTAGGCATCGTTCTTGTGGAAGAACTTGCAGAGTGGGTTCGCTTCTTCTTGCGCCGCTTTTCCTTGCAGACAGCAAGAATTTGTCTCTCAAAAAAATCCTGAAGAAGGCCTTGACAGTGCATCAATTCACTATCGTGAACCTGAGCATAGTTAGCTAATTCAGATAGTGACGCTGTCACAGGGTCACTGAAGAATGATAGTTCATATGAAAGCACTGCCAGAGCAATGGTAGAACTTTTGTGCTGAAGAAAGAAGCTGTTTGTCAAAAGCTGAAGAAGAGTAGGAGTGGCATGCTGGACAATGGATCGTTTTTCATCTTGCTTGAAGCAGCCAAAACTCTCAAGAACGCTGCAGTACTACAGAGCAAACGAAACATTCAAATCACTTTTGCTTGGCACTTGTAATTTAACAGCATATTTGTACCAAAAAAAAGCAGGCTCGTACACCGAATAAAAAAGTATACTACAGATCACTTTTTAATCTACACACCAAACACTGCCCATAACGCTCATCTTAATTAATAAATTTAACAAATGTTCTAGCTACCCAGTCTACCAAAAGCTAGAACAAGCACTGCACACCTGTTCCAAAAACGTCAGCGGAGTAGGTATGATCATGTTCCAGCCAAGTTTGTCAAGGATTACCCTCTCCATTCGAATAACATCTGCACCAGTGCAAGAGCTGCGGCTTACCACAACAAAGTCATCAATTTCTGGTATATACTAGATCAAAAGGTAAAAAGAAAAATTAGCCAAAGAAGCAGTGTCCTTACTTGGATTCTAAATGCAACCAACAAAAAATGAACGAGCAAGAACAGCAATCTATCATTTTACCTCATCTTCTTCCGATAATTTGGAGGCTAGAACAAGACTTGACAAGCTGATGACTTCCAGATACTTTGGGTGGACCTAAAAATAAAAAGTTTGCAAAAAAGCATGAATGCATTATAAGAAAGCATTGATATTTACAGGCAAAGGTTTTAGAGAGATCAGTTCTAGATGAGAAACAATCACAAACTCTGACATGAGTATAATTACCTTAACTTTGCCCAAGAAGATATCAATGAACCTGACAGCTAAGCAGAAAGTCTCAGGTTCAAATCGAAAATGTACAGCAAGTTTTAGAAGCTGCTGCACGCTGAAATCCCTCTGACTTGGTTGGACATATTCCTGGCAAAAATACCATGAAAGAAATACAGCACACATATGATAAAATAACAGAAATTAAAACAGCAGACGAGAATTTGTATAGATTTCCATACTTTAAATAACTCCTGTAGCTTGAAAATAATTCCTGCTACTAGGGAAGAGGACCTAAGTATGTTGGAGATACTATGAGGGAAGTTTCCTAATTTTAGGAAACTCGCCTGCTAAATCTAGCTAATTGAACACTAGTACTAATAACTAGCCACACAGAAGTATGCATCACCTGCAACGACAAATAGAGGTCTGTAGCTATCAAAGCTTATGTAGCTAATAACTGAATTTTCTCACTGCTGCTAACTTACCTTGCTGGGGTGCAGAGTGTAAGGCAATGAAGGCAGCCATCTCTGCTCCTTGAGCACCGTGCCGACCAGCCCATTAACAACCTTCTCAGCATTTAAACAAGGCATATTCTGAATTATGAACAGAATATGGCTAGCATTCCGTAAAGGTATGAACTACCTTATGTTCTCGCTAGCAATTTTCAAATACCCTGTAAACTGCTATAAACAAGTATTTTTTCAGCTACTAAGGAAGATAATAACGCAAACGTCAGTTGTCATTGGGGAAAGTGATCTTAGAAAATCAAGCAGGCTAATTTGGACTTTCCAGGCACCGTGTCGGGTGATACATAACTTCTAGTGAAACAAAAAAACTGAGCTATAGTAAAAGATATTTCAAATTCAATTTTAAAAGTCCCTATGGCTTAAACAAAAAAGCAACTACCGTACCTGGACGTATAGAGTCGTCGGACATCAGAACACTTCAGCAAATTGCTGAGGTGCTCTCCTTTTCCTTAACAGGTGTCCTAACAGGCCGCTGGCTATCATAGACAGCCTTGTAGCAATGTTCAACAAAGCATTTTTTTAACCGTGGAAAGGTGCCAGCTCCGTAGAAATAGTCGACTTAACCCTTTCGCCCAAGCAGAACGCAACCAGCTACTACCTTCTTCAGAAATTTTTTTTTTTTAACTTCGCCTCGGGAATGATGTAAACAAATGACTACAAGCTAGAGCTTAGTCTTCTCAGACACAGCATGAAAGTTAATTGCCCGCGGAGCGTAAGGAGAGGTTTCCCCGCACGGACTGCTGGGATTGAGTGTTGGGAGGGGTAGCTAACAACCGACAACAAGGAATTAAATACAGGATTTAGACTGCTAGTATGCACTTAAGCCTGGCAATGTCTCCTTGTTCTTCCCCGATTCACAATAGTAAATAAGAATCAAAAAGTTTTACGCACACACAGCGGAAAGTTTCATCTTAACATATAATATTGTCGTCGTAACTAGAACGAATTTCATCTATATATTGTGTAAGAAGCCAATCTAAGACGACTAAATTTTTCTTTCCTGCATCCGTCTCCTTTTCATCAAGCCTGCAAGTTCTTGCACCACCTACAGATTGAAAGTATGTCCTTAAAAAAATTAGGCGGCAAGATACGAAAGTTAACATCCCAACGCCTATTGGCCAATGCAAAAAGAATAAACACAAGATTAACAGGGGGAAAATACTTCTTTGAATAGGCCTCACAAACACTTTAGTTACTAAATCACACATTATATCTTAAAAAGATTTGTAAACATTATCTAACAAAAAATTGTATGAAATGAATAATATAATTTTAAAAACTTTTACACACCTTATTTTCTCCCATCAAAGGGCAAGTTGCGTCTGTCGTAAAAAAAGTTAATCCCCCGTCGTCTACCTTAAGGAAAATAATGGTTGGAATTCGGGCTGTTGTCATGGTCTCGGCCTGCTCCAGCAGTTTGCTGAGATAATGAGAAAGCAAGCTTGCAGGCATGCCTGCGCAAGAACGTATTCCTCATGCATTTAATGTCAGCGGATTAATATTGTTGCCTTCCGCATGAGCCCAATATACGAGTTCTATGTTGAAGAGCGCAGAGAAACCACGAAAAAAAAGTCACAAAAAAAAAAATAAATTTGCATCATTTCGAGTTGACTGGTCTAGCCGCTTAGTCTATCTTGTCGTGGAATGAGCCGTTAGAAATGATAAGGCTTATTTGCTAAATAATACTAAAATGCATAATTTTTCTTTCCAAAATCCGCTTCTTAACAGAGATTTCGAAACTGATAAACGTTTGGCTCTATCAGATTGCGCTCCAACATTATTGCTGATTTGTTTGATTTGTAAAATGTTTATTTTGTATCAACTCAGACATACTTCATTTCAAGACTGTAGATAAGATATCTGTAGATGTAAGACTGTATATGTAAGTCGCAGGTTCCATGCTTAGTTTTGAGGCCTTAACTTTATGTGTTCTGGCTTGGCTATGGTAAAAAAGTCCACTTGATCTTATTTGTGAGAGATTGCGCGTTGTGTGATATGAAAGAGACTACCAGACTTGCATGTTGACTAGAAGAAGTGATTTTAACTATGAATCATAAGAAACACGTGCCACACTATTTACAAGCTTGACATTATTTTCTTCGTGCAATAATATTTTACTGACTGTAAAACACCAAAGGTTGTCGACACCATTTTTGACTAGCCATTTTTGACTATGAACCGCACTGGCCTGAATGTAGCCGGGGCGATCTTCCTGTGGAAAGAAATCCTTTTGTGTGTGTGTGTGTGTGTGTGTGTGTGTGTGTGTGTGTGTGTGTGTGTGTGTGTAAAGTGTAAATTATTGATGATACAGCGTCTTGCTGATAGCTCTCTTTTTATAGCAACTAGCGAAAGATTTTCAAACAAATAATCTATATCGTCAGACAAGTTTGCGAACCAATTGTTCATGATTTGTCGAATATCCTCCAACCCTTCGCATTAAGAATTTGTATAATATAAAATAAATATGATATAAAATAAATATTAGTGAAAATTTGAGGAGACACAGAGCAAGTTTCGATATTAAGACTCCTACAATACTTTTTCCCCAGCGCATACGAAAGTATGGAAAGGAATGCATCAACATAAGTCCGTGGATGTGAAAGCAGATAAACCTTGATGTGGAAATAATCATAATGCTGGACGTCAGTTACGTCAATAGTCACCACTTCCTAAGAACAAGACAGCAGACTATGTATGTATAGCAAGTAGGTGAGCACGGCCCTACGAAATGCCGCCATCATCTTGAATTTCCCGTGCTAGAACAATTACTAAAAAGTGAGAAGGTTTCCAACGGTTAAATGAATTGGCAGACGTGGTTATCGAAGGGTTTTCTGCCTCATTCTCAATACGGAAGGCGCTCTTTCCTACAAAATGTCGCTTATAAGCTCTATGGACTTCGAATACAAGAGGTCCATCACTGATGAGAACGTAGATCATAAATTTTGTATTAGTTTTTCCCGAACCTCGTTCACTAATTGCAGGTGCTGTGATTAAACTTTAATGATCTTCCGAAAGGATTCGGCGTCTTCAGTCGATGTCGCTAATAAGGCAGCCAAAGGTTGAAGAAATTTACGAACAAAAGGTGATTTGCAAAAGCCTCCATTGTGATATCACCGCAAAAGTACTCTATCTATCCTTTATAGAAACTTGAATCAGGCGCGACATAACTCTTACAAAAATCTCCCGCCATCTCTTTCTTCCTGTTGCCCACAGATTTGAGTGTCCTCGTGATAATATTTTCAAGATTTGCCTTGGGTTCTAGCATGAGCCTCGATAGGAACAC
The DNA here is from genome assembly GCA_003687565.2 of Craspedacusta sowerbii. Classification (NCBI taxonomy): domain Eukaryota; kingdom Metazoa; phylum Cnidaria; class Hydrozoa; order Limnomedusae; family Olindiidae; genus Craspedacusta; species Craspedacusta sowerbii. The sequence continues at coordinate 261 of QQSS02176321.1, read as the reverse complement.
GAAGGTTTCAAATACAAAGATTCTTTTAATATGAAGAGCCACGCGCACGCTCAACATTAACCGAGGAAACTGTGATTTGTGTAGTAGTGTAGTAGTAGTAGTAGTGTAGTAGTAGTAGTAGTGTAGTAGTAGTAGTAGTAGTGTAGTAGTAGTAGTAGTAGTAGTAGTAGTAGTGTAGTAGTAATAGTAGTAGTAGTAGTAGTAGTGTAGTAGTAGTAGTAGTAGTAGTAGTAGTAGTAGTAGTAGTAGTAGTAGTAGTAG
>QQSS02176310.1:0-14937 GCA_003687565.2 Craspedacusta sowerbii | reverse complement strand
TAATAATAATAATAATAATAATAATAATAATAATAATAATAATAATAATAATAATAATAATAATAATAATAATAAAGCCAGGCCGAGTTCTCAAATACATGATCATGGTCACCCAATCCTCATGCAAGTCACTCTGCGACGTCCTAGCCCGCGCTGTTGGAATTTGCAGGACGTTCACCTAGTCGACCCATATTTTCCACCGTTATTTGTCTATTTGTTTGCTTGTTTCTTTATTTGCTTGTTTGTTGCCGGTTTTTTGTCTGTTTCTTTGTTTGTTGCTGTTGTTTTTCTTAGTTTGGCTGTTTGTCTGTCGCTGCCGTTGTTGCTATATATTTTTTACTTGTTTGCTTTTTGCTGTTGTTGTTTTTTGCTTGCTTGTTTGTTTGTTTTTTTTCTTGTTTGCTTGTCGCTGTTGTTGTTTTCTGCTTGCTTTTTGTTTGTTTGTTGCTGTTGATTTTGTTTGCTTGGTTGTTGCTTTTGTTGTTTTTTGCTTGTTTTGTTATTATAAAAGCAAGCAAACAAACAAACAATCGAACAGAACTAAGTGTAAATTTTGGTTAAAGTGGGTTTAAATTTTATATAGTGACGTTTTTAGAACTTTTGTTGCATCAGCTTACTGCTGTGGCACAGTTATCAAGTCTAGTTTTCAGTTTAAAGTTATATTAGTGTTAGAAGCATTTTAGTTCTGTGTGTTATGTCGAGTCGAAGACTTCTCTACGGGAGCTGCTGATAGTCTGTCTGCATTTTGTTGCATATTTGTGGATTCCCAGCGATCTAAAATTTCTTTTTCAGATTAAGATGTTTCTTCAGTTTGTAATCAATTTCTACAAGGATTTCCCCAATACGGCTGTAAGTTGCTTCTGCTTCCCTAGTTGGGGTCTATTTTAGAACAGTTAGATAGAACATGGTCAGTTGCTAATGTGGCTTTGTGCTGACTACTGAGCTTTGCCGCAGGTACTTTAAGTTTTTTCTTGTTCTGTGTTTTATGTTAAGGACTCCATGCGAGCGAAAACGTTTAATTTATTTTGCTAGAAAATCTGGCTGATCATTGATCATGCCTGCCCATGTGCATCTCCTGACGCTGCATTATTATAATTATTGATGGCTTAGAAAACCCATTTCGACATTGTCACTGTTACGGCAACTGGGCACCTGCCACCTGACAGTAATGGTGCAGCTCCGTCGTCACGACCTGGGACGCCTTCAGTTAAAGCAAGTGCTGTTGGATCTCCGGCTCCATCTCTGTCTGATATTTCCACTCCTGGTAGAGGCAACCAGGTAGGAAATGTGCTGAGCTGGTTTGCCATCTTTGCACGAGAATGCTGTTATAATAAATTTTTAGAAACTTTTGGGCCAAGCCTAGATCAGTGCAACTCAGTAGCTGTAGTGGTGAGTGGTTCTGTTTCCGTATAAAGTTTATTTTTTTTTTTACTTAATTCGTAAGATTAACAATTGTGATAAATTTTAGACTACCGTTATTCCAAAAGCTACACAATCTTTGAAAGTCTTGGCTGAGCTTCCAATCATAGTGGTGCTGATGTATCAGGTACGACGTTGAATGTATTAGTTCAGCGCACGATTCTTGGTTGTCCGTTGTCTTAAAAAATGATCTATATTTAGTACAATGTGTTTTATACCTTTATGGTTACGAACAATGAGGACGGCCATGTTTTCGTATGGATTATTTGCTGCTTACACTAATCCACTACATGTTATTATTCATGCTTATTCTTATTGTACTTTTGCTGTCTCCATTTTCGTTGAGGCAGTTATACAAAGCGAGTGTTCAGGCCAAGATTGGAGAATTTATCCCAGTTGTAATGAACACCATTACTCTGCAACCGTCGGGACCAAGGCAAGTCTTGCTTGTTATTTATTGCAGCGTGATTTTAGCTTGTAATTCTCACCTTGTGAATATTCAAAATATTTTCCCGGCTTCGGACGCGCCCGAAAAGCGTAACTTGTCTTCATTTAATGTAAACGTTAGACTATTTGCGATGTACTGCCCTTGTAGTTAGCGCTTCGTTTTCATTTTTGCTGCGTTTCAGGAAAGTGCCTGGGTTTAACAAGGAAGTATATGTTGACTTCACGGCCGCTCAGATCAAGACATTATCCTTCCTGGCATACATTGTCAAGCTTTATCAGGTAGATATTTGCTTGTTTGTGCGTTTTCTTTGTGCCTCATTGCATGTGTGGCTTCCTGGCTGCCTGCCTGGCTGCTTCCTGGCTGTCTTCCTGGCTGTCTTCCTTGCTGCTTCCTTGCTGCTTCCTGGCTGCCGGCATGACTGCCTAGCTGCTTCCTGCCTGCCTGCCTGGCTGCTTCCTGGCTGCCTGCCTGGCCTCCTGGCTGCTTCCTGGCTGCCTGGTTGGCTTCCTGCCTGGCTGCCTGGCTGCTTCTTGGCTGCCTGGCTGCTTCCTTGCTGCCTGCCTGGCTGCCTACCTGGCTGGCTGGCTGGCTGGCTGGCTGGCTGGCTGGCTGGCTGGCTGGCTGGCTGGCTGGCTGGCTGGCTGGCTGGCTGCCTGCCGGGCTGCCTGTCTTCTTGTCTGGCTATGCTGTGCTGCAGCTGCCTGTCTGTTCGCCTGGCTGTCCGTGAATTTTAAGGTGAATGGCCGTTTGTACCGTAGATTGCTTGTAATATTCTTGGTGTTCATTTACTCAATTTTTCCCCCTTGATATCGTCCTTGAGTTTTACTATAAACGAAATCGCTCTAACTCTTTTCTTTTACTAGGATCTTGTTAGTCAGTACTCCGCAAATATGGTTGCTGGCATGCTGGCATTGTTTCGTTATTGTCCACAGGTACCTAGCATATTCTTGACAATACTAAGTTGCTTGCACGTTGCTCAGTGCTAGTGCGATAGTTACGCTGTATTGAGTTGTGCTCTGCTTTTCAATTTAAATTCATAGTCTGCATTCTTGCAGTGTGAATGGTTATTTTGTTTAATAATATTAGTTCTTGGTATACGGTTCCACTTGTGTAAATTTAGCAGAGGTATGAATGTTTTGAATTGTATGCTTTATGTAGGAAGTTGCTCATCTACGCAAGGAGCTCCTTATTGCTGCCCGTCACATTCTTGCTACAGACTTGCGCACAAGTAAGGGGACTTCCACAGTGCTGATGTTCAAAGATAATAACACTATGATAGCAACATAATTAATGCACAATATACTAGCAATATGATAAAACACTTTACTAGCACGCTGCGGCCGGTAGGTAATAGTATAGTTTGGTGCGTGCCTATTTTTCGTCGTTTTTTTAGGTTCATATTAGTTATGACTTCGATTGTTCCCCTATATCTGTTGTAACAGACTGCCATGATTTTCGGCACATAGATTTTATTGACCTTTAGACCATGATTGATATGGTAAGATTTTAACTTAAAATCCTGTGGTTGTACTGGGGTGGTTGGTCTTGGTAGCTCAGTCAGCTTTTGCAGCTTTAGTTTCTTTCATTAGAATTTATTCCACATGTGGAGCAACTTTTTGACGAAGATGTCCTGGTTGGAAACGGCTGGACTGTAAACGAGGCACTGCGCCCTCTTGCCTACAGCACACTTGCAGACTTCGTTCATCATGTTCGGCAGATGCTACCATTACAGAACCTATCGATTGCTGTCCATTTGTTCTCCAAGAACGTTTATGATGAGTCATTACCGATAAGTATTCAGAGGATGTCTTGCAAGGCATGGTTTTATTTACTTATTTTTTTCTCTTGTCTGCTAAACAATTTAGATTATCGAGGGCAGCTAAGATGGTCCTTGTCTAATGTTTGTGTTGCGTGGTTGCTTTTCTGGTGGCAATATGTCCTTTTTTTTTTAGCTCTTCTACATCGTTTTCTTGATCTCATTTTGTTCTATCTTCGCAGCTCCTTCTCAACTTGGTGGAATGTATTAGACAGCGCAGTGATGAAGCTGCTGTATGTATAGCTTTTGTCATTCATATGACTCTGAAAATATATATGTTCTGTTGTTTTGGATAATTGTTCGGATATTTCACTAAAGACGTTTCTAGGCTGGTATGTGTATTTAAGTGATATTTGGTGGTAGAAAATTAGGTTAATGATTGACTTCTTGAAAATTTGATTCGAATTTAGCGAATGGTTGCAGTCCTCCGTATTTTTTCCGGGTATTGTGATTCCTTATCCATATCTCCCTTAATCTTAATGCTTTCATGTTGTATGCAGAGGAAGACCTGATTTCGATTATTATTTTGCCTTGAGTGTTCACACAATGTTAGTGCTGTTTTTGTGATTTTGGTTCTGTGCAGTATGGGTTTATGGTACTCGTTGCTCCAAGCGATTTCGTTTATTTAATTGCATTTCGAAATAATGTGCCATTTTTCTTTTAAGGGTAGAGAAATTCTGATGAAGATGCTGGAAGTATTTGTCAGGAAATTCCAGACTATTGCCAAGCATCACATTCCTGTCATTATGGAAAAATGGTGTGTAGCTCCCTACTTATGGCATAAGGAGCTCACATGATTTGGAATTCTGAGACGTTATGTGTAATCATGTTGTGTTCCGTTTTCATTTTAAAATGTTTGCTTCTATATAATTATGGGCAAGCAACATTAGTAAATAGCGTACTTCGAATAATGGTAAAGGATGGTCATTGTTGGGAAAATCGCCTAACCGTATGATACATTACAATTTTATCACTTCTTATCTACAAAAGTGAACCTGCTCCTGATGTGCCTCTTGATCGGAACCAAATCAGCCAACAAGAAAAAGTTGAAAAGCAAGAAAAATCTGATTCCACCCCTTCATCTGTATCGGATTCTCAAGCAATGGACTCTGAGGTATGTGTATTCGCCTTGCAACTTATTGAGCAATGAACCCTGTACGGCATACTAAGACATCATACTATGAATATGATATAATGTACAGCGAGTCGTACTAAGACATCATTCTATGAATATGATATAATGTACAGAGAGTCGTACTAAGACATCATACTGTGAATATGATGTAATGTACAGCAAGTCGTAGATATGCTTGTTCGGTGAACGTTTCAAGAGGGTATAATTAGGTAAGTCTAGTCTAAGTGCATTCAATCAGACGTTGCTTAGGTTGCCATGTTTAAATTCATTTGTTTGTCGCAGCGGTGAGCGAGGAGCAAGGCCTATTTTAATGGATGTTCCCGGAATGCACTTAGCATAACAACATCTCCTTTGTTCCTTCCTTGGTTAGGCTTCTCGGAAAATAGCCTTTCTCTCTGTGTTTTATTGTCTTGGGTTATTTAGGATGTGTGGTTACGAGATCATGGACTTTTTTGTCAAATTTGGCTTTTCAATCTGCATTTTTTTAATTTCGTTTTTTGCGCATTCGCCCGGTTGGCTTGTGCATATAGATTAAGCAGGTAAAGCTAGTAAAAAAATTGCTCGAATTAGCTTGTTGCATATTCTTTCCCTGTTCCTAGAAGCTCTCAGTTTCCCAAGGAATGTCTAAGGACTCCAAAGAGAGTTTCTCTGTTCCGGATTATCGTGAAATGGTCAAGACATTAGTTTGTGGTGTGAAAACTATTACTTGGGGCGCAGGAACTTGCAAATTGCCAGGAGGTAAGACATGCAACTTCACTGGATAGCGTATTTGTTGTTCTGTATATGGCATTGTCTAGTTGTGAAGCGCTTGTGTTTATGTGATGTCATGCTAATGCTTACAACACATGTGTCCTATCTGGGCGTCTGTAGTCCGATGAAGCATACATGTAAATCTTATAAATTAGCCTGTCGTAATTTATCCCGACCATCGATTTACGGCGTATCAATATGATAATCGCTATTTTTTCGGTACTAGACATTGCTATACCAGTGTATCCGCAAGGCAACAAAGTGTTTCTGCCCTCTGAAACAGAGATTTTTATCAGGCTGCTTAGATATGGTGAGTACGAACCTGTTCGAACACTGGTGGTAAATAAGCTTAGCTTAAAGAATATCGAAGCTTGGAGAATATTTAGCCTGTAAATGTGATTGTCGTGAGAGAGTTGTAGCCCGGGGAATATGTTATTGTGGGAAATATTGCAATGGCGCATTTATAAGCTCCATATACATATATGCATGTACATATATACGTGCACGTCTGAGGTCCCTTCGTTTTTCCAGTATGAAATATGAAGCGTTTTTGGTGCGTTTGAGGAGTGAACTTTGCAAAACTGTATTGTGCTGTCTAGTTGGTTGTGCTAAAGCATGCCTTTGATGCAGCGCCGTTTCTTTTTCAAGCCTTGGTGGCTCTGGATATTTATCAGATTTCAGTGAATCCATCTGGAACGGGTTATGTAAAAATGACAAAGTGAGTATCGCATCTTTCCTTATTTGCTCTCCAAATAGCTAACTCCCTAGATCGGTGGAGTATCACGGTGTGTATTTTAAAGTAGACACTTTTCCCTTGACTGCTATTTGTTTGGAACAACCCTTTACATCAATACCATTCGGTCACCTAGTGCTTTGTCGACGTCTATTTTATCTGCATTTATTTGCTCCTGCAGGTTGTAAAAGGCTAGATTGCAGATCCTTCTGATTGTTTGGCTGTCTTTGGAAAATTATCATTGCTTCTGTTATTAATATTGGCAGGGTTTCTGCAAATGCGCACGTATCTATTAAGTATCCTATTTTTTGCCAAAAGTATCATCGATTTTGATCTTTTGACGCTCGACTTATTGTTGTTACGATATCGAATTCTAGTAACGCATATGCATGAACCTAGTATGGCAAGATTATGCCATTTTTGATTTCAACGCTAATGTTTATCTGCGTGGTCTTTTCTTTTTTGTTTTAGCTCACCTCATCAGATACGAATGAAGGAAGAGAAGGAAATTCTGGAGCATTTCGCCGGCGTTGTAAGTTTTGTTGCGACTTTTACATGGCTAGATGTGTATGTATTTGTTTATTGATTTCGCTAGGCTTGCAGTGTTGGGAATCTTCGCAGTCATTTATGCAAAAATGGCAATCTTCGCAGGCATATATGCAGTGTAGGAATCTTCGCATTCATATATGCCGTGTTGCGATCTTGGGTGTCGTATAGGCAGTCTTGAAATATTGGCAGTGTTATTTGCAATGTTGGGAATCTGCGCAGTCTAATATGTCGATAGCCTACTGTGTTAGTATTTCAAAGTTTAGGCTTTTTATTTGATGGAAACTGCTAAGCTGCATAGCGTTTCTACTCCGATATTTTGGGGCAATTTCTAGCTTTCTTCCTGCTACAAGATCTCCTAGTATGTGCTAGCTGGCAAAGCTTACAGTTCATGGACACTTGGGAGCGGCGATGGCCTCAATGTTTAGTTGGCCACTTCCGCAGAAAAGTTTTCTGCAGTGAATTTGGTAGAGATATTTTAATGCATAAAGCTGCAAATTTTTATTTTTGCAGATCTTTGCTATCTGTTATCTAGTAGATATGTACATATAGTGATCAGTTGTGTTTTTTTTTACTGTCGCATTGAGTCCGTTTTTTTTTTAATTTTCTGTCTTGTTATTCTAACTTGTATAGTTCACGATGCTGAATACAGCTACATTCAAGGAAGTCTTTGCAGCTACTATTGAATATCTCGTAGAGCGTATCCACAATAATTACGCTTTCCAGATCATACCAAATTCTTTCCTTGCCAACCCAAACACTTCTGCAACATTTGCCACGATTCTGGTAAATTTTCTGCTAGCAAGACTTGAAGATATGGGAAGTATGTTACTTTATGTTTCATCTCGTTTTATTTAACTGGGTAGATTTTCGCTAGGCAAGTCGCTGGCGAGGAACAATCTATGTTTAAGTTTGACTGCAACTGTAAGAAAAAAGCACCAGTTTCGGTTCCTATTAGAAATGTTTTTACAGAATTTTAGTGGTTTTTATTTGTGTACAAGTGCTTGAGTTGTTATTTTTAAACCGTATATGTAGTTAAGCTACACCGACCGGTTTTTTGGCGCCTATTTTACGTATTTTTCTTCTAAATCTGCTACGGTCAATATTCTACTTTATTGCGAGTCAGTTTCATTGGGTATTGTGTTTCTATTGCGTTGTTTAGCGAAATCAGAGCAAGCGAATTTATATCTAAAACTCTTCAAGCTGGTCTTCGGCTCTGTGTCGCTATTCGCACTTGAGAACGAGCAAATGTTGAAGGTGTGTTTTCGAATATCTTTGTGCGCTTCACTTAAATCGCGCTGCCTTCACATTAATATTGCCGTCATACTATGTTGCTGTTGTTGTTGTTGTTCTTGCTGTTGTTGTTGTTGTTGTTCTTGTTCTTGTTCTTGTTGTTATTTTGCAATTCTGCTTTTGTGTTCCTTTATGTCCTCAAAGTTTTCTGCTTCGTATTTTAGCCCCATCTACATGAAATAGTTAATCGATCGATGGAACTTGCTCTAACTGCCAGAGAGCCATACAACTATTTTCTCCTGCTACGTGCTTTGTTTCGCTCTATCGGTGGTGGTAAGTCATTAACTCAAGTGATGTTTTCTTGTAAAATGCGCTTTCTTAAAAGTTTGTTTTCTTTTTTCGTGGCCAATATGGTCTTCCATGCTTCTAATTTGCCTAGAGCCAAATGCCAATGCCTAATGCGCATTGCTGTGCTCTGCCATGTATTTGCGATTATATCGGGTTATTGACTTTATCGTATTGTACTTTATTTTGCGCTTGTAGGCAACCATGACTTGTTGTATCAAGAATTTCTCCCTTTGCTGCCTTCGCTGTTGCAAGGTCTAAACAACCTGCAAAGTGGCATTCACAAGCAGTACATGAAGGACCTGTTTGTCGAGCTGTGTCTTACCGTCCCAGTCAGGTTGAGGTATGTCACATGCTGTCGCGTCTCAAATTGGGGTTGGTTGTCCTCCCCTTTATAGATTCAACAGGTATCTGTTGCGAATCGCAAATCTTAATTTTTAAAAATCTTTTCAAAGCATGTTTATTTGATATGGTCCAAACATCCGATGGTTAAAAAATACCCGAATCATATTCTCTTTGCGCGTATGAGCCGTCACCAGGAAAGCATCGCAGCTTACTAAATAAGTTCAATCCATATTGTCAAAAGCTTATGACTGCTTATATTTATTCAATATAAGGATGTCACCGTTGTGCTATGTCATTTCATAACCTGTGATTCTTTTGTACCTGATTATCAAAGAATATTTTCGTGGGCCTCTTTGAGGGCTCATGAATTTGTGCCCTTCTGGAATTTGCTTATATGCATGCATTACGCTTTGACTGCTACAATTATTTGCTTTGAGCAACTGATCTTTTTCTGGCATGGTTGATGTGTATTGTATATTACTGTATATTTGTATTACCAATGATTTGAAGTGAGCAAAATACGTATATGGTCTGGTTCTGCGAATTTGTATACGTTAAGCCTTTTAGTTCAGAACGATCCTGTCGTTTTTTCTAAACGTTTTAGTTCGTTGCTCCCTTATCTGCCTATGTTAATGGATCCACTCGTATCCGCCTTGAATGGTTCGCAGACTCTAGTCAGCCAAGGCCTGCGCACTTTAGAGCTATGCGTGGACAATCTGCAGCCCGATTTTCTGTATGACCACATTCAGCCAGTGAAGTCGGATCTTATGCAAGCCCTGTGGAAGACGCTTCGCAATAGGACCGAGAGTATCGCTCTGGTTGCTTTTCGCGTGTTAGGCAAGTTTGGAGGTGGTGGACGAAAGATGCTACAGCAGCCTCAGCAGGTATAACTCATGTGTTGTTGTTGTTTTCTTTTTCGCCGAACAGTGGGAATCCCATTTCGCGTTAGCAGCCAGAATTCCTTTGTACGTTCAGTCGAACGTTCAATTAGTACTTAGTACGTTCCAGTCGTTCATGTCGTTAATCCTGAAAACTTTGAAATAATATTACACTCCTGTATGGCGAGCAACTTACTCGCAACGCATGTCGTGTGGAAAGCTTTTTAATGTTGGACTGAAGTTTAAGTGTTCAACGTTTGGCTAACGTTATAGAATATAATGTTTATACTGGGTCACGATTCCTTGCTAGTGCGGGTGTTCGTGATATTTTTAATTCCTTCAAATGTGCGTTTACTGAGCGTCTAAATGCTGAGTTTTGGAGCTATTCTATTCGAGATATCCGTTAGAGACCTAACGATGATCTAGTACGGTGATAACTGTGTCTAACTTGACTTACAACGTTTGCATGTCTGTTGTAGCTTTCATACAGAGTGAACCAGAATACTGGCCCTTGTCTTAAAGTGAATTTTTTGGAAAACCCGCAACCTTTGAACTTGCCTGTGGCCGTCGTAAGTTTGAAGTTTTCTTAATGCTCTTTTTTTTTCGGTTTGTGTCTGCGTAGTTAGAAGCACCTCGAAAGTTGTATGAAACCTTGCAATTCTGTTGATTGTCTGGTTCTGCGCATTGGTCATGGAAATTAGAAGAATATCCATATGCTGTTGAAGCAATTGATTATGCCGAGTAAACCATTCTTTAAAATTCTGACTTCGCCTATTGGTTTTTGTTTTCTGCAGATTATTGATAAATCATATGACATGATGAAAACGCAAATACCGGCTCTGCCTGTCGTGGCACAGCAGACAACATCGGTAGAGAATATTCCATTTTACCGGCAACAGGCGTGGATTGCCGTAACGGTAAGAGTTTTTCGAGGAATGCTGCAGATAATGGTAGTATATGCAGTGTAGCAGTAGTGGTCTTATATCGTATGTATAGTAGTTAATTCCTTGTATCTTCCTTATATGTATCACCTTACGAGCACCAACTATTTGTTTACTGGAGTAGTGATGTTTATCCTAGATTCTCTTCGCTCATAGCACTTTCTGTCAGCATCTCTTTCGACCGAAGATGACCAAGCTTTTCTGGAGCTTGTAGTTAATGACCACGGGTAAGTGGCCTAAAGCATTTGTGCTTCAAATCTACTTAAATCTAAGGGAGTTATTAAACTTAATAAGAGATAAGTATAGCTACAAGGCAAAATTCAAGTATAGTTTAAATGTGCATTCTTATGCCATTTTGGAAGAAATTGGATGCGGAGTTCGTTTTACACTCGTGTATTTCACAACTTTCGAATTTCTTCTAATTAGAATTTCAGCCGTATTTGTATACCGTATGAACAGATACTCAGAGTTCGAACTTTGGCTTTGCGTGTCTGGTGTCAAGACAGCGTAGGCATTCTTTTCTGTAGGTTCAAGGATAAAGAACTGCCTGTTACTGGCAAAACATGTGTTGCTTCTTGCATCGATGAGCAGTCAAAGGCCACTCTTCAAAAAGCTTTGACGAGCATGCTGTGTGCGTATGCTTAAATTTCCTTTTCGATTGCCTCTGTCTCTGTTAATCTTATCGTAGAGCTATGCACAATATTCTTTAGACGGATAAACAGGACCTTTGGTTTCACCTTCACCTTGATTTTACGTGATTAAGGGACACTTAACATAACTGCGTTACTGATTCAGACTCATTGTCTGGAAGTATCCGCAACTTGATTTGAGCAGGCCGATAGTAGTTTTAAGATCAGTTCAATAGATTATTTTATTAAAAAGAGTACCTTTACTCGTTATCAGGCAAAATTAGATTTTTTTCTTGATATTGGTGTTGAGGTTAAGTGTTTGCGTCGAACTTCTAGGCGTGCCTTCTTATGCTCCTATACTTCGTTTAGTTGCTTGCAGTATTAAGGAAATACAGGAGGAAGCTCTAGTTTTCGCCTGCAACATATTGAGGCATTTCACTATCTTGGCTGTCACTCAACAAGCTGGATCGTTTCCATCAGTGATGAATCCGAAGTTTGTAAACTTGGTCTCTTACTTTCTAGAATTATTGTTTGACGGCTTTTAATGCTTATAAGGAATTCTATAATTTTGGTACTATTGCAAGCTGTAGTGAACTTGATTTTTTACATTCTAGAATGATTGTTCGAGAGCTTGCAATACTTGTAAAGAATGCTATATTTTTGTTACTATTGCATTCTGTATTGTGATGTGCCATGGTGATTTTATAATATTGTAGTAACCAAAGAATGGATGTGCACATAATCATTGACTCAATAGCAGAAGTTATGTCACAAGAGGACAAAGATCTCTGCAAGATTGGCCATATGGCAATCTCTGTTTTGTTTGAGACTGCCTGTTTAATTATTGAGAATCCTATAAAGGTAACTATTTGTAACTATTTGCTGTACTATTTGTAAGTATTTGCTATACCAGTAAGTATTTGCTGGCCCATGCTCGACAATTGGATTCTGTAGTGTTTGCGTAGTTTTTGTAATATTTTGAGTCTACCTACCATGTTATTGCATGTATTTTATAAGATTTTAATCATTAAATGTTATATGTAAGAAAGATCTTTATATGAGATATTTTCATCCTTTGGATAGTTAGATTTATGTCGGATAAGGAGGTAATTTTCTTGCATTCTAAGCAAGCTTCTTTTCTGGACAAAATAAGGCTGACGTTTTGCTGTTGGATATCGAGTGCAAGGCTGTTTTTATGAAGTGGTATGCTTGCATTTGGCAATGAGTTATGCAGGATTTGCTACCGTATTGCAGGTTCTATACTGCACATGAGATGAGCAAATCCAATTATTCAACTTACACAATGGGGTGCATGAGTGTTTTGTATTGTATTTGTATTTCCTTTTTATTTTGTATTTTGTTTGTTTTATGCACAAGTTTTTTTGCAGCTGCCTATAGCTAGCCTTTAAATTTCAGTCGTTCTGAGTCCTCCTTTGATATTTGTCTCGTAAGTTGCAATGGTTTTGCAAATTTCAATTCTGCATTTAAATCCAGGCACAAGCAGCCTGATAAGTTTTGTATGGTTAGATTAAGATCATTGAGATAAGATAGATATATATAAGTTAAGATAAAGATCATTTTTTCGTAAGACGAAATAAAAAAGGCTTACATGTGATGGATAAGATCAGATATCTCAAGATCAGATGAGGTCAGGCATTCGTTCGACCAGTTCTGGCAATCTTTCCATTCTAGCTATTTTGCGATCATATCATTCATTGATTTACTTGCTTTATTCTTGGCATTCCTGGTGTTCATGTCTACACAGTTTTTGTTGTGGCTTTGAGGATGACCATAAAGATTTTCAAGATCCATGCATGGAATCTGAATGAGTATATGTAATTTAGCTGAGAGGAATATTGGGGGTAGGCATTTATGCACATATCAGTTTCGGGAAAGTCCTCTATAGTTAGCTCTAATGGGTTGTTCTGGTTGCTGTGGTGATCATGGCAGCTTGTCTGTTTCGAGTCCGTCCATTTTGTTTGTTTTACTATTTAGGCATCACGCCTCCCATTTTTTGAGTACCTTGCAGAGAAGCTTTGTGGGTGCTGCTATGAGAGGTCTTGGTTTGCCAAGAGCGGTGGGTAAGTGAAGAAGCTAAACGCTTGCAAAATATGTGTTATTTCGTTTCGAGCTTGTTACATTTATTGTAGCCGTTGATTTTTTAAAGCGAGTTCGCTGTTGTTTGCAGATTTTGTGTATGTTTAATTCCTAATTTAGGTGTTTGTCGATCGAATTCTTGATGGAGCAAATGCCGACTCCTTGGGTCATTGAACACCAGCCTGCTTTCATAGCAGCGCTTATGTTTGTTATGATGGATCTAACTGGTGAGGTATGTCAACAAATTATGTACGAATATTGACGACGTCATGATAGCGACTTAATGAATGTGGAGCTGAGAAATTGCCGAACTTGGCTAGCTGCCGGGAAAGCATGCCACATGTGATACGTTTTAACCAAAGTATTTGTGGTTAACCGAATGTAGCGGTGTCTCTCCGTATCGGCAACGTTCTTTCCGATTCATCCCCGGCCTGTGCCCTGGGGCCTATTCCATGCAGTTCTCCGTTCTTCTAATCCAACCACGTTTCTAGGTATCATCTGGTGCTGTTGAGTCGGCAAAAGCTATTCTTGAAGCGCTACTGCGCAGGTGCAACACCAAGTATGATGACGAAGAAATAGCTTCTGCTCAAGATCGGTTGTTTGCTGTTGTTGTTCAGAATATGGTAAGAGAGGTGGTATCTCCGAACCATACAGTTCGTGAACAGGTGGGTTTGTTTTTCCATAGTCCTGCATTGCGAGGAGTGCTGCCGTACCTCCGGCTTTTTGTGTTTAGTTCATAAAACTCGCTTTTCGTCAAATAAACGTTTATAATTGCGAGTCATCGGGCTTTGTGGTTTTCGTTGAAATGTATTTTGAGTCCTTTTTTGCAACACAGGCGCGCCACTCTTTGCAAGTTCTGTCTAATCTGACGCAAAAGAGCATCCATGATCTTATGGAGCCTCATAAAGCCGTAGGTTTCGGCTTTGATTCGCCTTTGCCTTTTCTTTATTTGTTTAAATTAAATAGTAAAGGTAGACGCGGTTTTGCAATGTAGATACACATAAATTATCTAACTGATTCATTATGAGATTTGTTATAATAGCAATGATCTATGATGAGATGAATGTGTTAAGATGTGAGATTACTAATATTATGACTTCCATTAGTGTCTTTTGTGCTTGATCGTTTATAAACTGTGTTATGCAATGGTCGTGGTGGTATTGCCAGGGTTTTTTTTGTTGCGATTATTAGTGCTAAATTAAGTTAAATGAGACTCCTAATTGGGTGATTGCTTTTTTTATGACTATCGTGTTGCATTCGCTCTTTCAGCTTCTAGAAGACATGATTCCACCTAAGGTACATGCCGATTTTCGTGGCTTTGTTCTGAATGTATTTCTAGATCTTGTAATGTAGATTTTGTTCGGGCACCGACGTATGTTAGTTTATGGCAGATAAACGCAGAATGTCAGCAAATGCCTGTTTCGGTACATTTTTCTCAACGTTTTTTATGTCTTTACCCAAAAAAAACCTTACGTATACCTACAGACATCCGCACACCTACCTACCTACCTACCTACCTATGTACCTACCTACCTACCTACCTATCTACCTACCTACCTAACTACCTACCTACCTACCTACCTACCTACCTACCTACCTACCTACCTACCTACCTACCTACC
>QQSS02176299.1:0-14939 GCA_003687565.2 Craspedacusta sowerbii | reverse complement strand
CTTACCAGCCTATTTTCGTCAAATATTTGAAACATCAACTTGTGCTTCTGGACGTCTGCCTACACAGAAATATATATCAATACCAAGACAGACATTGCGCTAAAACCATAGAAATACCATTATAATAACTACACAATTATTATAATTATACCAGTGTTCTAATTATACAAAAGATAATAATGAATTTTATAATAAAGATACAAAGAATATGAACGAGTGACAACAACGTAAGCGCAGCAGTATGGCTTCGACTTTAGTTTTCAGTATATATATATATGGCTTTTACATTGCCTTGATCATATGTCAGCCATTTTAATTGTGCTGCAGCTAATACGCACATACCTTAGGCAAAAAACGCAAATGATACTAAAACCAAGAATTACTAGTTATAATCATCTTGATTTTCGAAGAATTCGCTTCTGATAATCAAAGGGCTGGCACAAAGGCTCCTGTTAACCTTGCCGGGCCCTCTGGTTATGAGGTTTATTCTCAAGACATGCAGCCACATTAAGACAGTAGCAAGGCTAGTCAGATACAATTACTTAAGCAACCGCTGAGCAACTGATCGGGTGGGAAACAATCCTTAACAGAAAAATACTGTATGACTTTAGCAAAGCCGAGATTCAGCTAAACGACATCAAAGCGATAGAACTACGAAACGAAAGAAATTTCAGGTGTTGATTTTCTCATGAGAGAGTTTTCACGTTCGCGCAGCAGCCTACATCAAATTCTTGAAATACTCTAATACATTACCAGTGAGAACTAGGATATTTAAAGCCTTCCGTGACTTTACCTATGAAACGAATTTAAGACCTATGAAACCTTATTCAAAGCCTTTAGCGACAGTACCTATACAAGAATTAAGAATTAAAAAAAAAACTCAATTTAAAATCACCTGTCACCGTTAAAGTATAGGAGGACCCAACAAGTGTGTCAAAACTAACATAGTACTTACCCGAATATAGAAACCTATGTTCCACTCCGGATTCAAAGTCTAAAATTAAGCCAACAAACCTCGAGCCACTGACTGCATCAACAGGGTCGTAATATCTAATACATAAGCATAAGACAATGTGTAACATCTGGGCCGCAAGGCCATTAGTAGAATCAAATATTGAAGGGCAACATGCGCATGGTCACTTCTGGAATCAAACATTAATGGATGGCATGAGTATTTTTAGAATGAAAGGCTGCAAATAATCGAATATTGAAGGGTCGCATGGCAATTTCGCGAATCAAACATTAAAGAGCGGCATAGTCATTTCTAGAATCAAAATCCAGGGAGAAACAATTTATTTATTTTAGTTCTTGCTTTGTTTACTCCTTTAAACGTCTTGGAGAAGAATTCGACACAGCTTCCGAACTAAAGCTTGATGCTACGTGCGATTATATTTCTTCGTTTGCAGTAAGACCCCACGTTTCTTGCCATCTCCACGTTGCGTTCATATCTCGAGGCATCGATCGGTAGCTATCCGCTGACTTTGGGACAAAAAAGTTTCGCTACCTATCGCAGTTCCTTTTTGTCACCATTTTGCGTTTTCAAGTGTATCTTTGCTTGAGTTTGACTTAAGCCGCGCTTTCATTTTTCTTGACACCATCATAACTAGCAAACAGGGGCCAGTTCATAGCATTTGGGAAGGATCACCAAAATACTTTGGATATGCTTTCCTTAATGCTTATCACATGCAAAACCTTCTCCTAACGCAGTTACAGCAGGAAATTCTCATTCATGACTTGACGTGAGCAAACAAATAGCATAAAAGATTTTGCAGTTTTGGACTTAAGCTACGGTCATTATGCCGAAAAGGGTGCCAGACGTCTACCCCCTTAAACAAGAAAAGGCTTACGCGAAGGTGCATTCTGGAGCTGATCAAATAATGGTTTATGAACGGTGGTAGCCGAAAGCCTACCGAGGAGCGCGAGTTACGCATGTCAAATAAAGCGCTCAAGCCTTTTGAGCAAAATTGGCATATCGAGAAACTTCCTCCGACTTTTGGAAGTCAGAAAACCTTTGAAAAAATGGAAACAAGATTTTTACAGGTGCAGAAGCCATGCGCTCCGCCTCATATGGTACGGCGAAAAGTTACAACATGCGCGCAACCAGAAGAACAGCGCAAAGCAAATATTCATGATCAGTAATACAGGGGTTGCGGTTGTTTGCCGCCGCAGAGCTGGGCTGTCAAAGATTGATCGAGGAAAGTTTTGTGACGCAGCGCTATCGTGAGGTTGCGCATTCGAAGCATTACGACGATAACTGGAAAACAGCGACCTCGTTTATGATCTCGAGGCTAAAAGGAATGACCATCTTGAGGCTAAAGGGAATGACCCGTGTCTCATTGCTTTGACGAAGCTATTCCAAGAAACTACGCTTGCCCTGAGTTGGCTAGGATTAATGCCCAACATATCAAATCAAAAGAAAAAGCAATAAACTAGCCTCTACCTCGCAAAAACTCTTTGTGAGCAACCTACCAAATAAATCCGCGAAGCGAACAATCTCTTAAGTCCTAAAGTATCTGACATGAGATTTCAATACCTTATGATTAGCTTTGTTAAGCATTCATCCTAGTTCATAAAAGATTTGTTAGAAATAACATCATAAGGCGATGGAGATCATTCCCCCATTCTAGAGAGAACTAGAGAGCTCGCTCTTGTACAGTTAACGGATGCGCCGCAAAACTCCGTTTGCAGAAATTATTCAAAACGACTCTATTTGCAAATCTTTAAATGAAATTATTATAATTATCTCCATAAATTACTCTCTCATTGTAGGAAGCATCAAAAGCGCAGCATAGCAGTTAAAAAATATTTTTTTGGAGCCACGCATAGGCTTTCAAAAACATAAAATGATAGTAGCATCCACAAGGCCACAGTCCACTTTACAATAGAAAATCTGATTCCCCGGGCAGAAATGGCCGCAAAAACCTGCAGTACACAATAGCAATCGGTTTTAAAATGCTTTCCTGACACATCACACAGTGATTACAATAAACTTAGATGGCAATAAAAATAAAAGTTCATCTCAAGGCTCGATATCAGGCGCAAATAAGTTATAATTTACAAATTCATATAACGAGACCTATCTGATTCCGCATAAATAACATTTGTGTCACGCATACGCTTACATGCGCAATAAAAGTAGCTAATCCGCAAAGGAGATTGAGGTTTCGTCAGAACTTTATTAGCCCTTTATATTCCACGAATCGAAATCTTCCGTCAACAAACAGCACATCAATCTGCGTTCTAGCAACTAGTATACTTCCTGAAAATACTGCACATGAATACTGCAGGCACATGAACAAAAACTTAATTCACTTCTGCATGGTGATGCGGACAAAAATAAATTTTGTGGACTACAACAAGGGCAGTATACTTCAGTTTATACAACCAGCAAACACTTCTTGAAAACGTAGAACATAAAAGATCTTTTGCAGAGATTTCTAGGCGAAAATAACAATTGAATTATGGAGTTTTGCACCCTTACCCTTTTTTGAACAGGAGTCTGAAGGACCTCCAAAACATTTTGCCCTTCCACCAACTTTATCATACAGTAAGGATCACTGAAAGAAAAATTATTCAGATAAACTGCAAATTTGTGGCATAAACAAGATAATAATCTAAAAATAAAGAGACTAATTATCCATTATAACGTATAATAAAATTTTTTAATTAATACATTCAAAGACCAGGCATAGAACACTTGAGAGAATATTGAGACTAGCACCAACCTCAAACCAAAAATGTCCTTCTTGGCCAGATTTACTCCACAAATAACCTTCACCTTAATAATTTTGACATGAGGTCCAGTAGCATCCTGAGAAGAATGCAAGAAAACATATATGAGCAAATATTATTCAAAAATTGCAATTACCATCAAACTTATGGCTTAATTCAAAAATTTTTGAACTTCATTTCCTGACTTAATTCTAGAAGAGCATTAACTAGGAGACAGAAGGTGGCCAATAGGTGACATAAGTGCCACATGAGACTTGTGAATGACACACAAATCTAATCAGTTCAGTATTAAAAACTTCATATTTTAAAAGCGTTGCAAACTTTCTGATAACAGAGAAGTCCATCAACTAATAGCAAAAATATAGAAAACAACATAACCAAAAATAAAAAGAATTTCAATCTCTCGGTTAAGCGTTCATAGCATCTTTACAATGACCAAGAGACATACCAGATCTTGTGGCCCATTGCTTTTTTAAAACGGATTTCTTTTCTGTAATTTATTATGCAAAGACAAGTGCTTAACAAGAATGCAAAACCTAGCTCTTAAGGTTTAAAATAAAACAACATGAAATTAGTGCACATACCTTTGGCAAACCATGGGCTTTATCTTCAATAACACCATTAACAGACTCCTGATTGTCTAACTGAACAGCATTTGCAGAAGCCATGCCACACGCTAAAGAAAGCTAACATACTAGCATTGCATGTTTTAAGACAAAATTTACGTCAATACTAGAACAGCATCAGAAATAACATTAACTTATTACTATATTAAAAACAAAACTTCAGAGCAAAGTCATTGACCCAAAGCTGCCACCAAAAATATATCAGTTAACTCAGATCTGCAAAACTAGCTGGAAGTATATGATCTGGGCATCACTAGTAAAAGAATTCTCAACAGCAAACTACAGCACAGAAGAGCACAAAGTGCCGTCAGCAGGTAAGTTAACATCTTAGCCCAACTAACTTGACCCCTGGATAGTGGTAATGTATCAGACAGCACGGAACACAAAAAGCTATTGTGTCAAATACGTTGCAAGCAAAACCACAAGTAAAAAAGTTGACAGTGGCTGACTAGCTAATCAGCAGCAGTTCCCACCTTTATTCAAACTTTACCTGATATTGCTTTGCTAAAATATATCAGTTTGAACAATTGCTCCTGGTAGGGCAGTCCATGAATTGCAGGTTGTAAAAAATTTGAAAACCGAACACCTTTTTTATTTTAAGACACACCGTTTTTAGAGCTATTCTAAATTTCTATGACATTCTTTACTTTCTTTTATAGCAATATTTAATATTATTTTTAATATGATAAAAATTACAAATGCTACTGCTAAAACGTTTATCTAGACTTTGGCATACAACACACATAACAAACACTGTTCCACAAGAGCACATTTTCTTCATCTATAAATGAAATCAATAGCTATCAGGGTGGCAAGAAACAACTCCATCACAAAACCATGAACTGGTTCATAGAGTTGGCCATCAGAAGGAAAAAAACGGCCTAATTTTAAAATTGACGAAATTTTTTCAAGGTGTGACTTTTAAACTTCCTAATTGTGTATGGTAGGTATTAAGCCTTAAAATAACAGTAATAAATATTTTTTATATGCTTTGCTTCAATATAATTTTTTATAGATTATGCAGAAGCAACTGCTATCGCCTAGGAGGTGCTTCATAAACACAGAGAAGACGATATATCATAATAGAAAACGAACATCAAAACGGAGCAAGAGTTAACCGACGAACAGGGATTTCATGGCCCGTGGGGAACTAGAACAGCATGAGACTACACGAGAAACAGGCTCTCATAAACTCACTGCAGTGATACTGCTTACAGAAAATATTAAAGCCATCTGGGATCACAAGTTAGCCACAACAACAACGCCGTTCAGGACTGCACCGTTTGCCGGAAGGTTCTGCAATGTCGAAATTGACGAATTCACGGAAGCCGATTTTCGGGCCTTACCCAAAGCAGTAATGCCAGCTGATAGCGTTTTTAACGATTACCTCTGTGCCAGCTTCATGTCAGCGAATTCCTTGATTAATCCCTTAGTAATCTTGATTAATTCCTGCACCACGCAGTTAGACTCGTGATATTTTATATAAGGGCCTAGAGACTATTGCCTAGAATACAAGCTGGGTTAGTTCGGAGACAAATGCGAAGATTCATCAAGTGGCAGTGCTTTTCTCATAGGTTGCAGGGAATCCATTTTCTGTAGACCAGGGGTCTCCAAACCTTTTAGCCCGAGGGCCGCATTACCAATCTCACGCATTTTGGGGGGCCAGAGATAAGGACAATGTCAAACAAAGTAGAATCAATCCAGATGCTATTTTTATAAACATACTCAATCCACCTGCATTCGATGTGGGTTTAGGGAACCAAAGCAATATCCCTAAATTAGCTCGCCTCTCAGAAACGCAAGATTCAACGTATCATAAGTTTCGTTACTTTTCTTTACGATGATCAAGGCATCCTCGGGCCGGACTATAAGACCTTGCTGGCCGGATCTCGCCCGCGGGCCGTAGTTTGGAGACCCCTGCTGTAGACGGTCAGTTAGTTGACGTAGGACGAAATTAGAGTTCTCGAAATGCCGTATCCAAAAATCTTTACACTTATTTTGTATAATTTTTTTTCGCATCTGCAGAAGGCGGAAGCAAGCTGAAAGACTGACCAAAATCAAATAAACGCATGGTTACTGCACATGGTATGAAATTCTTCACCATGGTATAAATTTCATTATACCTTAATTTACCCTATTAGTTTTCCTAAGGATATCCTTTCCAATATGGCTCAAAGACTTTGACAAAACCGATCGCTACCCATTCACAACAATGGAATCTCTGAAAATGACAGAATTCGTACACACGTGAATTGAAAATCACCAATGAAGGCCCTTTGGTAGTATGACTTCCTGATACTTCCATGAATGCACATTTCATAGGCCTAGGCTCATCCATATTTTTATACCTTCTTGCTTCTGCGGTCGCAGGACATACCCGTTGGGGTGGATGGATGTACATCCATTTCCTGTATATCAGCCGAACCCGTTTCAGCAATACTCGCGTTGTCTCATGGTGCTACATTTAAACGGGGAATGGGGCTTTCTAGGATAAACATGCCATTTTAACTATGATCTAGACTAAAAACAGCTTCGTATTTTTGTGAACGAATTGTTTGTTACGAGTAACTTTTTTCAAATGTTAGATATGACGGCGTATATATGACCAGGAAAGAGGTTGTTCGTGACGTATTGAAAGTCCAAAACTAATGAGCATTTACTGAACGGTTTAAAAGAGTTGCAGTTGAGGTATGTCGTAGCTGGTTGTTGGAGGACATCAAACAGTAATACTAGCCACGATATCTCAACTCTTTTTCCTACGCTAAGGTTGCCTTGGTGAATATTAATTTACATAGATAACTTCCAGCAAGTCAGGGCATGTCGTCTGCAACGGAATCGAATGTTTTATGAGGAATGTCCTTTTTTCTTTAGTGGCTATTTCAGACTTTTGTTATATCTCTTATGTTTTCTTTTCTAATAATAGACTTTTTAGAATACTACGTATAGTTCAGCGCCAGAGAAACACGATTTAAACAATACCGTTAAAAAAGATAAGCCAAGTCTTCGTTCTTGTTCTAACCTATGGTCGCACTTTTTGGCCTTTTTTTGGCTTCCTTCCTCACTTCGAGTCTTTAGACAAGATCCTGGGGATAATTTTGAGTTCCTTGAGTGCGAGGTGATTTAGCAGGATTGCATAGTCGTCTTCAAACTCTTTAGGATTTGTCACAAGTCATTTGTATACATCAGGAGCAGCAGCGCTTCAACCGCGGAGGCCTTGTGGAACTCCGTACTCTCAACCATAAATTGCGGAATCAGCAAAACCCATGCGTCCTGGATCGCATACGATCTGTTGGAAACGAAGGACGCTGACCATTTAACATGCCCCATTGTCGTAGTGTTCATGGTTTTACTGAGCATATAATGATTTAACATATAGAAAGCCAACTGAATTTGCCATTTTCTAAATTTCAATAAATTCGCTCAAGCACGCTGACGAGAGACTATTCGTAGCAAGTTCTTTCTAAATCCAAGCACAACGCGCATACAGACATCTCTTTATATTCTGCGCCATTAATTTTTTTATTATTTAATTCAATACACTCAAAAGTATCTAGTAAGTAAACTGACTCATAAATTCACTAATAATGGTTTCAGATGAGTTGTTTCACTTATATTCAATTTTATGCATTCTATGTCACGAAGGCTGCACAGGACCACGTTTTTAACATTAGGTTGGAATGAACGAATGTAGATGAGTAGGATTCGATCCTTCCTCTTCTTGTTCTTAGCGGTACACTTGCATTCTGGTATTTAGCGGTTAACTTCTTGCCGTGGCTTTGAACGAAGATTGTAATAAAGCTCCATCACTTGAGATGATTTTCTGCTGATAGTAACAAACCTAGCGCGTACTTTGGAAAAAGTCAAATCCCGCGAAAACTCGGCGGCAAGCCTGGGGAAGAGCGAGCGTCCATGTGCGGCGACCCTTATAGACCATCCCTCTCGGTAGGCATACAGGTAATTATGCTGATGGCTGGTAAGTATGCTGAGTACATAACGCTGGTCTTCCCATAATTCAATTGGTTAGGAAGGAATAACAACTACTCAAGCAGTAAACTCTTAGGTAGATGTTAATTTCCATCGCCCTCCGTGAGGGGCCACTCTGACGTAATTAATTATTTTGGTATCTGTTAATTATGCTTCCGCTACCGACGATTGCAAAAGCTTGCAGCTTCCGATATTCATCAGTTCATTCATCAAAGCTTAGCGGCGATACGTCGTAGACGATCCCGCTGTAGCTGCCCACATAGCGTCTCGTCGAAGGCCACGCCATTGATCTCCGTTTCGCCATGTGGGATTCTTCAGCTGTTCGACGGCAGGTCGCCACGCTGCCAACCATGTTTTATGGTCGAGTCCATCTTGGCCGAGGCCTTGAAGGAAACCAAGGCGAGGTTCCTTGGCACCCGGGTCACGTTTGCCAGTGCTACTTCAGGATCTGTCCTGCCTGCCATGGTTGTACCTTAAGAGCGAAGCTCGACAGTATAGCACGGATCCGTCCTAAGTAGCACTGCTGCCCGGACTTTACCGCGAGGAGGTGTGACCAGTTAGTGGGACAGGGCCCCCCAAAAGCTTCCGATATGGCCGCCCTCGTGAGGCTATGACCGGTTTTGCAGGATTGTACCATGGAAACAGCTTGTGTCGCAGTGGGCTGTTGACAAGACACACTTCTAAACAAGGCATGGTTACTGGGACGCGAAATTTTTTTTCGCACCTTAGTCTAGGACCAGTTTTGATATCAGCGTCTTGGTACCTTTGAACCATCGATGAACTAACAATGCACCATCGACTCATCTTTTTTGCGCTCTGCTAACGGGAACTAAAGCACAGCTTCAGAATATTTGCAACCATACCACCATTAAGTATAAAACTACAAGGAAATTGAAATACTACAATTTGTTACTTGGGATATTAATTTAGATTAGACCATGCTTGGTGATCGCTTTTTTTGGAAGGAAGTTCTTTGTCAAAGAATAGTGATGGCTTTCGTATTCACCATCAACCCGCAGAAGTTCATCCTTCCCACGTGCACACGGGCTTTCGACTGGGCAAGTTTGAGTTTCTTTTTTTTATTTACTTATTATACAATAGTTTAGATTAGACCTGGCATGGCGAATGCCTTTTATTACTAGAAATTTTTTTGTCAGACCATGGCGATCATCTCGCGGAATTTCACCCAACAACCGTGTTTGCGGGCCTTCGAATTGGCGCGCATGTATCCTTGACGAAGTAGTTATGCGAATGAGCGGTCTTAAAGTATGGTGGGCAAAAAATTTCGCTACAGGGACGGCATTCTTAAGCGAAGAAATCAAGTGATGCATAATTTTGCGAAGTCAAAAATATATTACGCCATGAGCTAAAAAGTCGCCAGCATTTGAGTACCAGCGCAAAGACTACATTTCAACATGCACATCACATGATCAATACATATATATATATAAAGCTGATGGAAATGCATACCATTTGGATAAGAAGAACTTTCACCAAATAGTAGCCAAACCATCATCATATCATATACATCTCAACATAATCACATAAAATATAGAAGTACTATCAAGCAGCCAGAGTTCAATAACATGGTGTACTATAATACTTCAACGCTACTTAGAATTTTTACCTTAACAGAGAGTTGACAAGAGGCAGTTGGATAACAGCAGAGCTTTACTGCACTCCTAAAAATGGCCATAACATGCCATATTGATAATCTTGCATATAAAAAAATAAACAAAAATAGCTAGCCTTACGTAAGTTTCGTCCCGGCCAAGGGACGCGTCAGAAACCTTTTAACTGGCCAAGCAACTGCTTGGAGTCCCATTAAAAAAAATAAGCATGAAATTTATGAAATAGCCACTAAAAAGAAAATCCATGGCAGGTCTAAACTGACAATTTTTTTCGAAGCTCGAGGCTCGGCCTCCTCCGCAATGATTGGACAGTGTTGAGCATTTCGCAGAACCCACACACCTTTGCCTACTCTACCCGAGAATTTCAATTTCCTCGAAAGGTGTAGCAAACGGTAGTTCATCCATTTCTTCATGGCTTGCTCCTTCTTCGTCAAAGCAGCTCTGTGAAAGTCGGATAGATTTTTCTAAGGCAAACCATGGTCAGCTTCTGCGCCTGGTGAAGCAGCAAGCACAGTGGCCCTGTTACTCGCAACTCGATCGCCTATGGTCAAGACACTGCATTGTGGGTCTTTGCATGTTTTACATTCCGCATATGACTACATACATTAACTCCCCCTCATGGGCCTCATGGATCTCAACATGCCTGGGTCTGGAGATCGCACTCATGCGACCTATATATGGTTTTAAGTTGTACAAGTTTCATCCCGCTTTTTTGTTTATCCCCATTACGTTGGTAAGGTCACAATAAATGTAGTAACGACAACGTCATCCTCGATAGCCTTCGTCGCAAATATTTTTCCAAAAACTGTAATAAACAAAGAAACCTTCCCATCCGCATTTCTAATATATACAGAAAATTTCCACTCGCGAAACTAAGATAGGTCAACTACGTCAAGAGTTTAAATAGCAAATCGTAAAAGAATTAACAAGGAAAGTTCCTCCTCCATTATCTTATTATATTCTGCTACCACCCACAAACAAAAGGAAATGGCTCTGAACTCGAAAAAAAAAGCCTTTTCTCCCATTTAAGACAAAAATTTCTAGTTCATAACCTTACGATAGAGCAACCCAACATACCACGTGACACAACAGAGCGACCGCGCCAACTGCAATGTTCTTTCTTTCTGTCTTTCTTTTCTATTGTGCTGTTTCGCCACACGTAACAAAACAAGCAGCACTAAGCAAAAATTTACAGGCATATAATAGAATTCGTCACTGTTAGTCCAGATTAGGTACTCAGAGATGACATGGTTCTCCAAGAAGGCCTTAAGCCTTTTCATAGAGAACCATTTCGAAGTCCACTTGAGTGAGCTCCCAGGCATTGGGGGAGGAGGGGGGGGGAATTAAATTCGCACGTTATATGTATTGAGTATTTACTACTTCATCGAGTATCGATTAGCAGGTTTACTGCGAGGCTATTGAAATTCGTCCAATTATTCACTGGTAGCTGGAGGACAACGTACATGTATGTTTGACAACGCACAACGTATGTTGGGGACCGAACTTGAAATGCAAGGCAAATGTCAAGCGCAAGAAAGTCGGTATATTACCTACCCCCATCTACCGCGAGGGATGGATTTCAAAAAGGCTCTTCCTCATCTCAAAAGGCTCATCTCATTTGACGGAGCCAATAAGATGCTGGAATTATCTCACTATGCCGAGTTATACATGCCGACTTCGCATAGCCGAGACACCCATGGTCGCCTTATTTGCTATTGGCTGGTGCATACATCATGCTTATTAAAAGCTATTCATTGATTGGTTGTAAGTGACGTCCGAATTAAAAATAGCACATATTGCACCACCACTGCACAACTCGTCTTATATGAGAGTCGCTCGGGCAACAGCACTGGCATGGTTGCAACAACGTTCAGAAGTTGGAGACAGTTCGTACAAGCTCCGAAAGTTGAGCAGGATTTGCATTCTCGTTTGCGAATAATTCTGCTCTCAGAGTTTCTGATAGAAAGCATCTGGTTCTGAACGTTTATTGTAGGCGCTGTTTTGAGCATTTCTGGTTGTCCGAGCATTGTGCAGCCGCGTTTTTCCAATTGATCTGAAGTTAAGGCATTTGCCATTTACCACAGTGGAAGAGTGGGAATCAACGGCCAGTTTATCGTCGTTTGTTTCAGCATTCTTCTATTGTTGTCCAGGCAATTGGCCTGGGCAGTTCAACGTTGTGCTAAGCCCGTAATACGGAGGGTTGCGTAGTCAACCTTAACACAAAATTTCGACGATGTCCTGTATCGTATTCCCCGAAATCACAATGGATTCTTCCGCAGGACTCGCTCCTTTGCCTATCCACATGGACAGACAACTCTTTGGTTATGAGCGACCAGTGGGTCGCGAATCCAGTAGCCAATGTGGAGAGCTCAATAACTGCCTTGTCCAGTTTGCTCGACAGCAATGTGGAACCTTGCTCTCTATTTAGTAAGGGTAAGTTTCGAGTTACATGTTCATTTTTAAGTTGTACCTTGGCTTTGTTGCCATGTGCTGACATGGACATTTCTATTAAGGTTTGAGCTTAATCCAACATTCTGTATGGTTTAGGCTTGAAAAATTACATATTCTGCGACGGTAAGAAGCTTTGCAGAGGGTTTATTATCTTCTGTTTTTTTATCTTGTAGATGACTCGACACACATTGATGATCTAATTGCGGATACTGCTTTGTGGCAGCGCTGTGTAAATGATGATGACCTGCTAGTAGCGGGCAGTCCTGGTTACATTTCCTGCTTTGATTCAGAGCTTCAGGACTTGTTTCAGTTGGACATAGAGAATGAGGAAAACACAACAGTTAAAGATGATGTCACTGTTGATTTTGTTGGTTCAGAATCTAACTCTCCTTCGTTGGATGCCACAAGAGAGGAACTTCTCCAGGAACTGATTGGTGTCTTGGATAGTCATGGTATGGAAACTAGTGATGGAGAGGAATCCAGTATACCTTCGAATATATCCCTTCCTATCAGTGAAGACTTCGTTTTTTATCCTGATGAGACCTCAAAAATTGTCAGCAAAGAGTCATCCATTGATTACCTGGGAAGCCATGAAATTGCATGTAGTAAAGAGTGTAGTCCTTGCTCTGTAGACATACTCTCTGTTCTTGGGTCCATTTATGGATTAGCCCCTGACAGTGATAGTGCTTTAGAGGGCAACAGTATAAAACAAGATTGTTCTGCTGAAGGGAGCAACTGCAACAAGAAAGTCAGACTTCGTTCAGGAGAATGCCCAAGGAAAGCTGTGAGAAGGGAAAAGAACAATGCTTCATCACGTGTCTCTCGAGCGAAAAAGAGATCTCACAAAGAGCATTTGTGCAAAAGGCAGTTTGAGCTGGAAAAGGCTAATGCTGAACTGCGCTTGAGAATCGAAAAAATGACCAAAGAAGCAGAGTTTATGCGTGAAATTCTTGTTGCTAAACTTAGTAGCATCAAATAAGAAATGATTCCATGCAAAGTCTTGTGTGAATTATTTAATTATTTTGTGTTGGGTCAGTTTCTCTAGCTTAAATTTGGGGGCCTTTTGAAATTTGGCATTGCTCTTGTTATTTTAACGTGTGCTGTCTGTTTTTTGTAGATGCGAAAAGGTGCCAACTTTTTTCTTTCCATTCTCTGGAGCATGGCCTTTTTGCCCACATGTTTAAGTCCAGAGATTAAAGCATGTTGCATTAGTATCTTGATCTATACTAAGTTTATGATGTTGCTGCTGCTGAAGATCAAATTTTATCAATTTGAGGATTTTTGGCCACTTAGTTTTTGTTACGTCTGGGATACTGTTACATTGTTCTGATAAGGGAGAATGTATTTTTACAAATATTCAAGTGGAGTCCATGTACACAAGCGTCAATGTATTTTTATTGTGATTCCTTTATGCTGCGGCCATAATAACTAACTCTTGCAAATGTGGCAACGGGCCTTTTTCCCGTCTCATCAATCGGTAAGCGTTTTTCGTTGAGACCTGGTCAGGTGCACGTTACAGGCATTTGCGCTTAAGAAAATTAATGTTATTTATTCTGCAATAAGGCATTACATGAAATGCAGGCTAAATAAAGTTAAATAAGCGTATTTTATCGGTGCGATGTTAGTAGCGCTTATGCCTTGATCAATGGCGGGCTTACAAGCTTGTTATGCTTTCGAGAAGTTCAATAAAAAAAAATTGTTTAAATGCAATGCAGTCACAAGAGCGTCACCAGTGGGACATCGGACTTAGCCGATGTTTTGGTCATTGTGATGAATGAGAGAACAGCGAGTTACGAAACCAGAACAGCCTAGATCAGCACTCGTACTGATGTAAAAATAATAGGCGTTCGATGTGCGGGCGTTTGCTGTTGCCTTGTGGATACGCCACTTGTAGTATAGTTTCAATTTCCGTGCTCCGCGGTTTGGGCAGCACGCCATTTATGACTGTACTAGCGTTTACGGGTGCCTTGATACTTCCGCAAGAGAAAGAGGGACGGCAAGTGGGAATCGCCGGCTCGCCCTAGGCCGCATGACGCATGACGTGCGATTTAATCAGGAAACGGAAATCGCCCGACATTGCGTAAGTGCAGGAAATGTTTTTGTTTAATGTTACGGGATTCTACTGTGCACTTCCCAACCGTTCACGCTGGGACTAGGTATTAGTGGAGAAGAAAAATAAAAGAGCAATATTAGGGATCGCTGTTTGAAATTTAATTTTGAATGATTGCCTGTTTCAATATGATTATTGGTGACTTGAAAGGTTTTATGAACTACAACTTATGCGAAAGTTACTTCCCTACAGTCATGGTTGCATGCGTAATAACAACTTTTTGTGCAATATCTGTTATAATCAAGAATGATGGTTTAGCTTACGCTCTATAGTGGTCTTATTTGTACTCTAATAAATTCGGAACATGACGAGAACGGGCTTAGGTACGTCCTTGTGGTGGACTTCCTCCTGAAAGTTAGTCACTTTCGTATGCGTACTTTCTGTTTGTGTTTTCCCGTCATCAGT